>JBBPBP010009779.1:5115286-5132534 GCA_037974735.1 Cicer chorassanicum
AACGTGTTTGAGTAGATGTGTGAAAATAAATAACATGTTAAATTATTTTGACAACACAATCCTATTTTGCAGTTAAATTAGTATTTAATATTATTTAGTTAACAATTGAGTTACTGATTATTTAATAAATTAAAAATAATTAAAAAATTAAAATACTATTAATAAAATAAAATACATTAAATTGGAAGAAAAAATGCGGTTAAATAGATGTGCCAAAACAATCGACGTGTTATATTATAACGACTTCCTTTTTTTTTGGATCTAATAAATAAAAATTAATAAAAATAATAATAATAATAATAATAATAATAAAATTTGAATTTGATGTATTTTTTTATTCAATTTGTGGTATTTCTTCTTTAATTCAATATATTTTATTTGTTCAATTCAATTAATTTTATTTTATTAATATAATTTACTTTATTTTTATTACTATTATTATTATTAATATAATTTTATTTTATTATTTTTATTTTAATTTATTAATAATATTTTAAAAAAAAAATATTATGATTATTTTTGTTTTGTTAAATAAATAATTTTATAATTGAAAAAATGTGGAAAACAAATTTTGAACACTTAATGCAGGGTGGCATTCTTGGGATTGCGACTTTATGTTAAACTAAAAAAAATTAAAAAAAAATAACAATAAAAAATAAAAAAAATAAAAAAGAAAGAAACTTCGTGAAGTCGTTTGTCGGGCATGCATGATCTACTATTATTATAGTTGTTTTTCGTTTGAGAATTTTTAAATAAATAAAAAGAATAAAACAATTAATGTACTTGAAGTTCGATTTTTTGAGATAATTATTTTGAGAAGCATATAAGGAGAGTGTCTAGTAAATAGTGAATGTAAAAAAAAAAATTATATTATCAATAATAGAAATATTGTTTTTTCTAAAACATAATAACACAACATATGGAGTGGATCCCAATCCCACATGTGACATGTAAAAATTACCAATAAGGATACACTTGACCTCTTTTGTGCCTCCACTAATTAACTAGCATTATTCATTTAATTAATTAATTGTTCTTAAAATAGAGACTCATATGCACCACATAAAGCCATTGAAATCAACTAGAGTTCCCCCACTTGGAGTGGACAACCACCAAAACAAAACCAACGTGCACTTCTTTTCGATTCCCCTTTCTCACATTCCAAATTTTCCTCCCCCAAGAAAAAAACAACACACAAGATTTTCCTCTCAATTTCTCCTTTTCAATTTATCTATGATACCCAAATAACAAATTCTATTTTGTTTCAATTCTTGCATGCAAAACTCATACACAAATGTTGAATGCACAATATTTAATTTGCCTAACCCCTTGGTAATAACAATAAGGCATTAATGCATATTTGAATCATGAACAAATAAAGCATCTAATCTTATACATTGTGATTAGATATAATTAAGAGAAAGTAAAAGTGGTGACAATATATAGCTATAGCAAGATCTACACATATATATTATTATAAGAGTTGGTGATTGGATTAAGAAAAGAAGAAAAAAAATGGCAGACCCAACAAACACAACGGTTGCTGCAATGGTATGTTATTCACCAAATATGATAACAACAAATGGAGTGTTTCAAGGAGATAATCCTTTGGACTTTGCACTTCCTCTTTTTATCTTACAAGTTATTTTAGTTGTTGTTGCCACACGTGTGTTTGTCTTCATTCTCAAGCCCATTCGCCAGCCACGAGTTATAGCTGAAATCTTGGTTAGTTTTTTTTCTTCTTTTTCTATCCCTACAAATATATATATTTTTTATATATATGCATGACATTATTATGATCAAAACACAAAAGCTTAATAATGATTATCATGGTGATAATAGTAGAGTTTTTCTTTTTGTTTTTAAACCCATAGATATCAGCCAAATAGACCCTAATAATTTGGAGTTTAGCGGGGAGATAAATAAAGTCGGATAAAGAATTTTTTCAGTCAGAACTCGAACTGGGTTCTTTTTAACGATTTGTCATCAACCGAAGATCGTTGATCACTTGAGCTCAACCATCAAGATAATTAGTAGAGTTTAATTTATATGCAATGACGTGAGTTCGATCCTTGTAGTTGTCCATTTGAGAGGTAGCCCAACTCCGTGCGAAAAAACTGAACGCCCTGCAACATACTCCAGGATTAGTCTCATATCAGGCCTAAGTCGTGGGGATACTGGAGGGTCAAAGACCCGAATGACGGTGGATTAGGAAAAATAATGTTTCAACAAACGCTTAATTAGATCGCATTATTTAGATATGTTATGGATTTATTTTGTAAAATGTTTCATATAGACATGATTTGTTGTGTGTGCAGGGAGGGATAGTATTGGGTCCTTCAGTGCTTGGAAGAAACAAAACATTTGCTGATGCAGTTTTTCCTCTTAGAAGTGTGATGGTAATTGAAACCATGGCAAATATTGGTCTTTTATATTTTCTATTCTTGGTAGGAGTAGGTATGGATGCATCTGCATTGCGGCGCATCGGTCGAAAATCAGTGGCCATAGCAGTTGCTGGTATGATCTTACCATTCGGAACAGGAGCACTTTTTTCAATCTTTTTGGTAAAACAAAGTGGGAAAGAAACAAATGGAGGCTCTTTTGTTTTACTGCTTGGTGTTGTTCTTTCTGTCACTGCATTTCCTGTTCTTGCTAGGATCTTAGCAGAGTTGAAACTGGTAAACACAGAAATGGGAAGAGTTGCACTTTCAGCAGCACTTATTAATGATGTTATGTCATGGATACTGTTGGCTCTAGCAATTGCTTTAGCTGAAAATGATAAAATTACTCTGGCTTCATTAATGGTTGTGTTATCAAGTGCAGCATATGTTGCTTTTAATGCTTTTGTTGTTAGACCAGTGATCATGTGGATAATAAGGAAAACACCCGAAGGCGAATCGTATAGTGATTTCTATATATGTTTGATACTAGCTGGTGTGATGATATCAGGTTTCATAACAGATGCTATTGGAACTCATTCTGTTTTTGGAGCTTTTCTGTTTGGTTTGATTATTCCACCTGGACCACTTGGTTGTGCTCTTATTGAAAAGCTTGAGGATTTTGTTTCTGGACTTTTGTTACCTCTTTTTTTTGCTACAAGTGGTTTGAAGACTAATTTGTGTCTCATCGATAATGTTGTCACATGGGCTTTTTTGTTCGTTCTTGTTATTTTGGCTTGTATTGGAAAAGTGATTGGAACTTTAATTGTTGCTCTTAGTTATCAAATGTCATTTTCTGAAGGTGCTGCACTTGGCATGCTCATGAACACAAAAGGACTTGTTGAAATTCTTGTTCTTAATATTGGTAGGGATCAAAAGGTATTTATTAATAGTAGCAATTAATGTATAATAGTACTTCTTTCCTCCGTTTTAAAATAAATGGCATTTTAGCATATACAAAAATGTTTTTAAAATAAGCAGTCATTTTGCTTTTTCAATGCTACATTCATCATTATTTTTCCAACTCTACCTCTAAATTAATCCGAACTCAACTATTTTCAAGTTGTTATATTCTATTACTATATACATTTATGACAATAATAATAAGGACAATTTTCTTTCATTTATTTGTAGCTTTGTTAAATTTGTGCGAAAAAACTTAGGATGGCACTTATTTTGAAATGAAGGGAGTACCGTGATATTCACTGCAACAGACACATGTGGTACACGTGTTGATATCAATGAATTCCTTGCAGGTTTTGGATGAAGGAGCATTTGCAACAATGGTGATTATGACTGTACTAATGACTGGAATGATTGTACCTGGAATATCAATTATATATAGACCATCAAGAGGAATTATATCTTACAAAAGAAGAACACTTCAAATGTCAAAAAAAGATGCAGAGTTTAGAGTACTAGTGTGCATCCATACTCCTAGAAATGTTCCAACAATGATCAACCTCCTTGAAGCCTCTAATCCAACAAAAAAGTCACCAATATGTATCTATGTGCTTCATATGGTGGAACTTACCGGTCGTACATCAGCATTGCTCATTGTTCATACTTCTCGAAAATCAAATAACCCTGCAGTTAACAGAACTGAGGCACAGTCTGATCACATAATCAATGCTTTTGAAAACTATGAACAACATGCCAATAATGTGTCGGTCCAACCCTTAACTGCAATTTCGCCTTACTCAACAATGCATGAAGATATATGCAGTATAGCTGAGGAAAAGCGTGTCGCTTTCATTATCCTTCCCTTTCATAAACAACAAACAGTTGATGGTGGTATGGAAGCAACAAACATCGCGTTTCGCACGGTCAACCAGAATGTACTAGCAAATTCGCCTTGTTCGGTTGGAATTCTAGTAGATAGAGGCTTAAATAGTTCAAACCGTTTAATTGCCGATCAAATGTCTCATAATGTTGCAGTATTGTTTTTCGGCGGGCCAGATGATAGAGAAGCATTAAGTTATGGATGGAGAATGTCAGATCATCAAGGAATAAGCCTAACCGTGATGCGGTTTGTTCCTGGGGAAGAAGTATTGATGAATAATAACAATCACAATGCTGATAAACAAAGAGTATTAACAGTTGAAACAGAAGAAGATAGTGATAAACAACTAGATGAGAGGTTTCTACATTGGTTTATGATAAGTCATGTGAACGATGATTCAATTGCTTACATTGAGAAAGTGGTTAGCAATGGAGAAGAAACAGTTGCAGCAATAAGGTCAATGGGTGACGTTTTTGGTCTTTTTATTGTTGGAAGAGGTCAAGGAGTGATATCACCATTGACAGCAGGACTCACTGATTGGAGTGAGTGTCCTGAGTTAGGAGCCATTGGTGATTTGTTGGCATCGTCTGATTTTGCAACAACTGCTTCAGTGTTGGTAGTGCAACAATATATTGATGTTGGTTCTGAAGTTGGGTTGGGAACACCAGTGCTAATAAATGAAGATTATGTTAGTCATCATTCAACTGTTACACCACCACCGAGGGGGAGTCAACCTGTTTTTCATACAGAACGGTTGTGATAATGAAATAGCTTTAACTAACTTCGCTTCTTTTTTGTCATTTTTGAATTAGGTATTCATGCCTAATGATTATTTAATTGCACAACACTTGTACAAAATGTACATACAAATATACATTTTCATTAATTAATAGAAGTATATTTATATTTATTTTCAGCTCTACATAAATGAATTAGACAATTAGATTTTGACATTGTTACTGTGCACGTCTTCATTTTCTTTTATGGCATTAATAAGAAATAAGAAGAATAGTTAAAAAACAAACTAAATGGTTAAGTATATGGCACCATCAATCTTCAATGAAAGGCCATTGAAATGGATGAATAAAAACAGATACATATATGGCTATCAACCAATTTCAAGTTATCATACATACTCATTCTCAAAGGACAAAACATGCTGCCAGCCATTTTTTTTGGTGTTGAACCTGTCTTAGGTTTGGCCTGTGCTCATCTTCCATTAAGGCTTAAATAATAGGGCAACTAAACAAGTGATGAATGTTATAGAGATTCAAGAATGATAAGATTATCCAACAAAGCAGAAAGTTGTTAGAAATTAGAATTTTGATTTGCAACGGTGTGGAACCTCAAAAATGACATGACATGGGTTTTAAGAAAGCCTAGCCTCACCGCAGCATCTATTTCATAGAGTTGTTTGAAGTTGGAAATATATTGTTAAAAAGAATGAAGTAATTTATGCGCATGTAGTGCAAGTGTACAGCCGGCAAACATATGTTAAGGAAAGCCTTGTTTCAAGATACTACTAAATTAAACTTTCCTATTAATAACTTTTCTAAACTTTACTGCACAGCGAAAGAAAAATCTTTGGCTCAATAATTGATTTTAAGGAATAAATGAGAAGTGCTATCTTGGCTTGCTAGCAAACAGATTTGTAACAAGGTCAATTTAAGGTTGATCAACAATCAATATAAAACTCTGGCATTCTATAAGCCATCTCAAAAAAACATTGGACACAAAAATAACTATCAAACAAATGTTCTGAAGTTCTAGAAAAGCATCAAATTTCTATTTCTGCCAGATGAAGAGAATTTGCATTAAGCCGATAGTAAATTCCAAACGTCTTAAGTATAAAATAGAAAATGGGTAACAAACAAGTTATCAATCTAAACAAATTTGAGTAACAACAGCAATGAGAATGAGAATGGGTACAGTATTAAACCATCAAAATCCCTAGGCTGAAATTCCATAAAGGCAAAAATCACATGACTTATACAAAAACTTCAAACTGACGCATAACTCAGTTAGATTTCACATGCTGCAGAACAACATTGTATGCTTCGTGTTCTTCACCGAAATCCTACAAAATGCAAATAGTTTTAAGTGTGCATATAGGATGAAAAAGACTCCAAACATTTCCATTTTGAATGATAAAATTCGTACCTTGACAACCACGCAGGAGCAGCCAGTTACCTTCCTAGCTTTACCCTCTGAATCAATCTTACACAACTGCCATAAGAGCCACCATAATCAAGAAAAATGACACAACAAGAATGATAAAGCAAAAAAAAGGACCAAAACAATAACTAAACAACATCAACCATTTAAATTTCAGAATTGTATCCAAATGGTTGTCCCAAGGAATAGTGCATTAAACTTGGTTAATAGCAAAGCTAAGGGCACTTACACCAGCCCACTCTCCAAGGGTCTTTGCATTTGGAACAGTCAACAAGCTAACATTGTGCTCTGCGCAAAGGGCTTTCACCAATTTGACATAATCAGGTTGGTCACAGTCTTCAGCTAGAACACAGAGTTGAGCGGCGTGCTTCTCAATCACCTTTGCGCTTTCATGAAGACCTCGTGCAAGGCCACCATAAGCCCGTGACTTTCTCAGCACAAGCTGAACAGCAGTCATGATATCCATTGGCTCACCAGGAATAGCAGCCGCAGCAGCAGCAACTGGTTCAACTGCAACAACACCTTCTTCACTGTACAACAAAATGTTTCTTAACAGTCAGCAACTTCACAAAAAATCTCTTAAATGCTACTCAAGAGACACATGAATAATCACAAACAAAAAGTTTCTCAATAATCATCAACTTATTAATTAATTGTAAAAGCTATTCAATAGAGAAACACGTGTACAATCACTGCACAACAAAAAGTGACTCAATAGTCACCAACTTATCAAACAGTCTCAAAACCCTTATAAGAGAAAGATATGGATCAAATCACACAAACAGCTTATAATATTTTTCATCAGCGATTGGGGCCACATTGGCCAAATTTGACAGCAATTCTCCTCATTATCAGCGATCACAACGTAGTCGCGACTTACAAACCTTGACATTCACTTTGAAAATGTAATATATACGATACTATTAACTGTTTTCTCAAATTTCTTCTTGAGTGATATAGCAGTCAGATCCAAAACATTTCAATATCAGTCCTTAAAATTTGAAAAACAATACTCTAATGAATTAGAAAGTTTTCAAATATAGTTCATATAAGAGGAAAAAAAACAACATGGATCAAACAAAAAGCTGCTAACATTGCCCTATAATTACTTTATACACCATAAACTAACAAGCAGAATATATCATGAAAAGATATCTAAGGGAACGAAGAAAGCGAAAAATTGGCATTACCCAGACATATTTGCTTGTAGATTTCAAAAAAAAGACTCTACTTTTTTTGTTCCTGCACAAAACAAAAATTAACAAAACAATGAGTTTTTCTTGTGAGAAAAAGTGATGGTTGAAGGCGGTCGAGAGATTGAGAGATTTGAGAGTGACCTTGTTGAAGACGATGGTGCCGCCGAAATCCTTAGGTATGATACTGGTCGTACGAAAACACCAGATAAAAATTGGAAATTTATAAGACAAGGAAACCATAAACCCTAACATTTCGTTTGAAATGTCCCAATTGTCCCTTGCGTTTTTTTTCTTTTTTTACTATTATAATTATAATAAATAATGTATAATGTATAAAATAAAATAGTGTAATTTTGAAACTTTTGCAAAGATACTAATTTTCTATTAATGTAAAAAGTTTTATACTTTTAAAAATGGATTTAAAAAGGATTTATATTTATACAAACAACTAATAATAATTTGTGACATTAACTAAATACTATACAATTTTTATGAATTTATAAATATATATATATATAGAATTAAAGTGAAATATGTTTTTGATGGTGGATAAACAATATAAAAAAAATTATACTAACACTATATAAATTAAAATATTTACTAAATTCATTTAATTTTGATTCCTTTGATGAATTGAATTGTATCTATCCAAAAAATATTACACTCAAATATAAATATATATACATTTTTTAGATTAAAGACTTTAGACTTTTATTATAAAGTTATTTTATACTAACAATCAATCACAATTATTCAATTTGTCACATTACATTAAACATTTTTAAATACAAAATTCAAAAATAAAAATATTTATGTGATTGTTTGTTGTACTACGAAGTTGTAGTTGATTAATGGATAAAATAATTTTATAGCTAGTAGTGCAATTTTTTTTATCTATTTATTTTTTCAAATTTAAATTTCAAAGTATTATTTAAATTTAACTTCACATGGTTTTGCCTAATAAATTGAACTCTAGCACTCTCACTCTTTCATCTCCCTCGTTTTTCATTGTTTCGGTGTGCTATTTTTGTGCGGTGTTTATAATTTAGATTTTCAGATCAAATTTAGATTATCAGATCAATCCGATTTAATCAATGACTTAGTTGTAACGCTTCAAATCCAGAAATATGAATATTCTAATTAATTTGATTATGTCAAAATATTTATAGGCATTTTAATGTTTTATGCTATTAATATTAATGTCATGAGATTGTTCATATATTCATCATTTTAATTTTAGTGACTTTAAATTTTATATTGTCTTAGATATATTATATCGATTTGAATGAATGAATATCATTTTGTTAATAAAAATAATAATTTTCTTAAAAAAATAATCCTCTTAGATTTCTTGTAACTTGAATGTTCTAATTTGGAATTCTCTAGTTGTTAGTTTATGTATAAATTTTATTTATTAGCAGTTTTCAATTAAATTGGTGATTCTCTTTGATTTTGTGGATAGATATACTTCATATTCAAAATTAAAAGTGAAAAAAGCATAATAAATATTAAACAAAACATAATGAAATATTTGGGTTAAATTCTATTTGTTTTGCTTTATTCAAATAATTTAGGAATAAAATATAACTCGATGCAATTGTTGGTGAATATATACTTATTGATATAAATTTGAATATTTTTTATTGACAACGACAGTTCTTATTTAAACGCATCCTCAAAAAATTGTTTAGTATATTTTTGTTGACACTTTACTTGACATTGGATTGTGAGAGAAAGGTTTCATAATCATACATCTTTGTAGTTATGATTTTTATTTTTATTTTGCTTGGGTAACTATAGTTATGAATTTTTAACTCAAAGAGTAATCTCTCTTTAAGAAAATTAAATAATACAAATTGTGTTTGTTTATTGTTATTCCATATCAACTGAAATGGAATATGATCTATTCATGCTTACAAGTTGAGGCACAGAACTATGTCCTTTGATGATATTAGCTGCATGTGGTACTGGTCTTTTGAAAGCACAAATAACTAGAGTTGAACAAATACTAGCTTCTGAATTATAAGCTATATCATAAATTCTAGGAAATACCTTACAATGCAACATCACAGATTCACAGACAACAGCAATAGCAAAAATTTATACCAAAGTTGATTTACATTTCAGAACCGCAAGAGTTAATTAAAGTAGAAAAAAATGTAAAACGAACAAGGGTATACATTTGAAGTTATAATAAATATTTAAACTTAAGAGAAAGTTTTCATATAGCTGCCACTGCTATGTATGGGTTAATTAAACAATACGTATAAATATCATCTAAGGTCTTAAGATAGTGTTATGAAATGCTGCAGAGAACTAATCAAACTTGGAGGCCAGTGCTTTGTGTCTCTAACATATGAAATATCTGTAAAATGAGGATCAAGAAGAGTTGCAATAGTGAACTGGTTTTCAGCAAGCAATGCGGCATGCTTATCTGCATATAAGGCTGCTGCAAGAGCTGCGTGTACTTCTGCTCGAGAAAAAAAATAGCATTAGAGAAAAGCAAGAATTTTCCTTCTAGAATGAAAAGGCTACAAAACATACAAATTCAGATTGCCTGCGATCTGCAATCTTATGCATTCACGCAGCCAGCACATAAGTGGTCGTTGGATCGAGACCAGACAGTCTTGCTTTCAAGCTCAGTATTTTAGATTTCAAAAATTAAAATAAAATTTACATAAAATTTGAACCGTCTAATCTCGACCTAACTGCCACTGATATGCTGA
The DNA here is from genome assembly GCA_037974735.1 of Cicer chorassanicum. Lineage (NCBI taxonomy): Eukaryota > Viridiplantae > Streptophyta > Magnoliopsida > Fabales > Fabaceae > Cicer > Cicer chorassanicum. The sequence goes on from JBBPBP010009779.1 coordinate 5,125,605, forward strand.
CTGCATGAATGCGTGGGATTGCTAACTATAGTTAATCCGAATTCTGAAACATACCTGGATACCCTTTTAGTGATATTGAAACATCTTCCATTTCTGCAATTGCTTCTTCTCTATCACCAACTTCATATAGCGCCAGTGCTCTCCCTACCCTTGCATACTCTGAGAATGCCAGGTCTTTGTAGCTTTCAATCACCTGAAGAAACAGGTAGCATGTATAACCAAGTACAAATCAATCAGATGAATAAACCATAGAATATGCGCATAAACTTATTGACGCTTAGAGTGTGACATGTGGAGCCTTGACATAGATCAGGTTGAGCCACCAAGGTGGATGAGTGAAAATTCCTATGAGAACTTTGCAAATCATGAGGCCTCACTGTGAAATTATATATTTCTGTTATCTCTAGTGAATCCAAAAAATTATCAACTTTTACATTAACAGAACAATATTAAATTTGTTTGAAACTGAACTCTAGTAAGTTCCCAATTATTGGCATGAACTTTGAATGACACTCAACTTATAATTGGTTCACAAAATAGTCATTGTGTGACATCTTTGCTCAGGATGTTCCTGGCTTCCTATTGTGTCTGTTGTTTTGTTCAGATATGAAAAGTAGAAAATTTCAGGTGTACAACAAATCATAGTTGCCTAAATTTAGGCCATACAAATACAAGATTATAACGATGGTCCTCTACATAATTTTTGGTGGGTAGCAGTGCCAGTTTGCTTTTCAAAATTTGAAAAGCTACTGCATACATGCCCTACCGTGGCAGATTGAGTGTGTGTATCTATCGATACATGTGTGTACAAACATATACATATACATATATATCAATCCATAAACACACAAATAGATTGATTATCCAATCACACACACATTCATATATGTGTATGTATCTATGTAGAAAAGCGTATAAGTTTAGATGTAAGAGTATGATTATAACCATGCATGGATTGCTTTTCTTAAATTAAGTGTTAATCATCTATGTATGATTATTTGATCAACATTAACTCACAGTCTTGCTCAATATGCCCTCATAATACCTTACAATTTATGTATGATTATTTAATCTATTTAGGCCACTTATTTCTTACAATTTATAAATATAAACTAGTCATTAGAGGAATATAGAAAGGGCATGATTTGCATTTCATGTGAACAATGTTGCAAATCACACATCGAACAATCAACAATGCCGCTGACAACCAAACAACCTAATCTTACATAGATAAACAATCAACAAAGTTGAAGAATAAGAGGGAAAATATTTTCTCTTCAGTAGTAGCTTAATAGGTAGTAGGTACTACTGTATTAGTAATACTAGTAATAAACTTAACTAAGATAGCAAATATTAATTTCTTTTTGGATTATTCTATTAAAAATTAGGTGGATCTCCCCCTATATTGATCTTTCATTGATTCAAGAAGAGTTTGGCAGAGCTTATTTTAGCTTAACTTGTGACACAAACACATGTGCAAGTGTTTAGAAGAGGTTAAGAAAATAGCTTTTGGTATGTTCATAAATTCTTTTTAGCTTATATATACAAGCCCCCCTCCTCCCCTAGTAGCCTGGGTCTTTTTGAATTAACTTATTTGAACTTATCAAAACAGTTTATGATATATTTATAAATTGTCTATTAAGGATAGCTTGCCTGAAAATAATTAGACTTTATTTAAGCTTGTTATAAGTTATAAGCGCTTAATTAAGTTATTTATCCAAACAGGGCTAATTAGAGTTTGTTTAGGGTTTACTCTGATTATAGAAATAATTTATACATAAACTCTTATACATGATACTAAGTAAGGAGGAATGACCTGAGAAAAGTATTGAAGGGCGCCATTGAAGTCACCTTGAGCCTGCAATTCCCTCCCTTTCTCCAACAATTCCACTCCTAGAGAAACTCTCTGTGAGATTAAAGCACTTGCATCTCTTTCAGAAGGAGTTACTGGGTCATACTCTGTATCACTTTCACCAAAGGCTTGAAAGGGAAGAAAAAGGAAGCCAGAGAGGGGGAGAGATAAAAGGAACAAGCGTCTGTTTGGAGTTTGAGCTCTGGAAATGGGTGCTGATGGTTTGGTCTGATGAGAATATTGAATTCTTCTTCTGCTTTTAGGATTACGTAATGGAAGGTGGGAAATGGGTGGTGCTGGTGATGCTCTGCATGCACCTACCATATTTGTCAGTTCTGACCAAATATTCAAAGGATTTTTCTTCTTTCAATACATAGAATTTTTTTTTACTCATGAGATATTTTGTTTCATACCTACTTGACAAATATTTTAAAAAAAAAATTTGAATTTTGTATTTTGCATGGTAGTGGCTTTTTAAGTTAATTTCAATTAACATTATATTTTAAGTTGTTGGCTTTTTTAATTGGTTTGATTTTAAAATAAATTTGATTCTATCAGATTTAATTTATTTCAATTTGATTTTTTTTTAGTTAATATTTAAAATATTTTGTTTAAATATTTTATTTTTTTGAAAATTTATTTTTTATGACCATAAAAAGAACATGCATATGTATCTTGGTCAATAATATCAATACTCAAATAAAGTTAATAATGAGTCATTTAGTGTAATAGTTATTTTAAAATACTAGAGAGTAAAGACCCATGTTACATGCATCAATAATATTTTTTGATCTATTTGAATTTGATTAGTTTGCGTCATAAAACCGAAAAGATGATAGTCAATTAGTTGACATGCTTTTGATCATTTCCAACACATTGACAACAGACAAATATCCTCATAACAAGCTTATCCAATAAGTTCAAATCTTATTATTTGATTGTCATGTGATTCTTATCTTCAGTGCTTGCTTGCTTTTATTATATTGCTCAAGCTCTGCAACATCAACAGTTGGAGCATATCGTTGCTCACACATTATTATTATATACAAGTTGATTTGGATCATCTATTCTGATTTAAAATAAAAAGTTGCACGTCTTCACACGAAATTAATGCGTGACTAAAAGAAAAACAAGAAGTCCCAAGAAATTGCAGACAATAATCATCATTATATTACATCTACATATTCAAGTCAAAACAGGAACCTGAAAAATAAAAAACGACCTCCACTTACGCTGAAAGCCTAAAATAACCAGGAAATTTGTTAGAAACCCATGAAAATGGATGCAATGCCTTTCTCTTAGAGGCCGTGATTCTTAAAATGCAGCTTCCAAGTGAAATAGCTTCTTAAAATCAGCAACAACCACCTGTGGATGCATCAGACTGAGGTGGCTTGTCCTTAAAAATGTTCTTTTTTACTCCCCTAGAGGCCTCAGCTAAGAGGCTAGGTGTATCAAGAGTCTGCACACAACAAAAGAAAAAAATCCATTTAGCTATTGTTCATCACAAATTAAAATAAGGCATTCAATTCGTGTCTCAATTCATTTATTTATTTAATGTCGTGAAAATACTCCTTCCCCAATATGGCACAGGGTCATTTTCTTAATTAAATATCTGTGCCTTCTAACATGCATGGCGAATCTATGCTGCACACTAATTATGGATCAAAATTAGGTTCCCATATGGGCATATATGTCACTTAACATACCTTCAAAACAAGCTCTTCAAAGCATTGCTGCACATTTACTCGAGTTTTAGCACTACATTCAATAAATAGGCAACCATATTCCCTAGCGAAGTCCACTCCCTCTTTCTTTGTCACAACTCTATCACCCTCCTGAAATTACATATATAACCAACACATGGTATTGGTAAGTCCTCAATGGAATGCAAGAAAAAATTAATATCAGCAACAAGCTCCGATATGATGCAGAAGTCAGAACTAGAAACAAATGTGCAATGCAGCAGACCAGCAACATTCAACAGTAGAAGCTAGAATTGTAAAACTGAGAGGCCAAAATGGAGCCTAAGCAATCAATGATTTTTATATACTTAAATACCACATAAAAAAGACCAAGTACATTGGATCAAACGAGCTCTCCGATCTCTTTATACATATTATGTAATAAAAACTCCAACAAAGACGCGGTGATACTGAAATGGAAACTAGAAAAACAATATACCATAGCAGATGAACGAATGAATCTTGTAATAAAATCTTGGGTGTTATACTTCATCCAAAAACACCGTAAACAAACAGAAGTGTCAAAAACACTCTCACCTTCCTTCTCCAGAACTTTCTAAAGTGAAAATATATAAATTGCTTAAAAGGATTTTAAACTGTTTACCCTGCCAAAATTTCCTAATGATTGCACTCCAAGGTCTCTAGAAGGAAGAAAACTTAAAAGAAATGAAATGACATTGATTTTGAACAACTTAGGCATGGAAATCCAACATAAACAGAGGTTATTTAAGCCAGCGAAAAAATACATGCATAAAAATTTGTATTCTAACATATTCACTGACACGATTTAAATAGAAAGGAAGGTTAATACAAGTAAATATTAAGAGACACCATGCGACCATAAACTTTTTAAAAGAATACCTTATCTACTTTGTTTCCAACAAGCATCTTCATACAGTCTTGATTTGTTGAATAAAAGGTCTATTTCCTTTGCCCATACTTCAGAGAGATTTGTAAATGTTTCTCGCCGTGTTACATCATAAACTGCAACAGTTATGGGGACAAAATATAAAGATAATCAGCAAATCTAAAACTTAATTTTCAACACACATCAACTTGAAGAAGAGGACATCTCCCAAATCCAAAGACCATTCAACAAATTGCATCAAATACAGGTATTGCAATCATTTTCGCAGTGAATCCCATCACTAACAAATAAAGTCCAGTTTGGCAATTGAATGCCATAGATCAATTAGATGAAAGACCAATTCACTAACAAATCAGGTTTTCCAGGATCTACTAGCTGATATTCAAATCATTGTTCAATGCATAATTTTCCCAAGAAACGTGAACGATTTAAAATCTCACAAGAATACAAATCAATAAACTCTGAATTTGGTAAGAATAGATATGGAATTGGTGTTCTAATAATCAAGATCACCGAGTCACCAAATATTCCTAGCAGAGGTCGGAAAAATGACTTAAAAGGTGTACGATGTGAATTAATAATTTGCAGGTGAGTAGGTAACCGCGTGCTTTAATTTTGTGAGGCAACAAAAAATCTTGGTTTCAATTGGCGATATAGGGTGGAAGGAATGAAATCGGCCAGTTAGATTTTCAAACATAGATGTCGTCTTATTTCACTCTATTCCACCCCACAAATCAAAACATATTGGCATGCGATTCCATAAGGATGAAGAAGTTTTGGCTTTAATTCTACTCGGAAAACAACTAACTCAAAACAAATCACATCATATACCATAAGTGGTGCCAGCTTAACAAGAACATATCAACCCAACCCAGATGAGCATTCTATTCTACCCATCCACTGAATATATCCTGGTCTAGGTTGTCGTCAAAATTCACTTAATGCAATATCAATAAATGTATGATTGGGAGAATGCAGAGTAAAAAAAGGGAGAATAGAAACTTGCCCATGATGATTCCTTGTGCCCCTCGATAGTAAGAACTTGTGAGTGTTCTAAATCTCTCCTGACCAGCTGCATTATTTAGTTTAAGAAAAAGTACAATATCAATAAAATATGGTATTGGGCAGACAAATTAAAAGGTCTCCATGATTGACATATATACAATTAAGCTCTAACAAACAAGGATTTAAATAAATGTATGAATATAGATAGAAAGTGAAAGTTGAATAAATAAATGAATAGCATACCGGTATCCCAAATGGCAAGCTTGAGCTTTTTACCCCCATCATGACATATTTGACCTTAAAATCAACACCTGTAGTTAGAGACACCAAACAATGCATAAACACAAAAGTTAACTTGATAAATTGCCTAGTGAACTGCGGATCACAGCATGCTTTTTAATAATGAATGAATATATAACACTAACACTTCAAATTGAAGGCATTTTTTGTGTCTGACACGTGTAACCGTTTATCACTGACACGACACTAGCATGTGGTTACATTCAATTACTTCTATTTTGTCAAGTTATTAACTATGTGAATCAAAGTTGTGTCCGATGTCCATTTCCATTTCGGTGTGAGTTATTATAGCTCCATATCACAGTGTGCATACAAATAATAATCACGAAGGTAATGACTTTGAATATAATATAATATAATAAAAAGAAAGAAAAAGGGAGCAACCAATGGTGGGGGAGAGATCTTCAAAATCATCGGAGGTGAATCTGAGAAGAAGACTACTTTTTCCAACACCAGAGTCCCCAATCATTAACAACTTGAACAAATAGTCGAATTCTTGCTGCCCCGAACTCGAATCCATCGTAACCAACTTAGTATCTGATTCTGTTAGTTACAAACACATTACTATTATATAATATAAATTGATTTGATTTCAACATGATAAAAATATAATAGAGTGAAAACTGAGATAGGGAATTAAATAGTACTATTATATAGTATATAGTATATAGTATAGTACCCAATGAATTAATCTCAGGCAGGCAGCACAGGTGTTGAAAGAAAGGGGCAATCCAATCGAATCCAGTAGGCTATCCAGTATCTATTTATGTATCTATCTAACTAGTAACGTTCATTTGCTTAACCAACAAGCATCCCTCCAATACTTTAAATCATTACTATTTTTTTTTTTCTTTAAAAAAGGCAAACTATTCAAACATAAATTCAATTGTTTATATTGATTAACTATGTGATTAATTAGATTTCATAAATAATTAAATGAATATAATATTTAACAATATGTCTAAATATCTTTTATTAAGAAATGTCTAAAAAAATTAGAGATTATAAATTTAAATTTTAAATAAAAGATATTACTATCAAATAATTTATATTTGAAATTATTGTTAGAATGTTTTTAGGATTGTTTTTTTTATTTTAGGGATATGATATATTTTTGAATTATTTGACTCTATATATAACGATGCATAAATTTTTGGATTAAA
>JBBPBP010009779.1:5147755-5180051 GCA_037974735.1 Cicer chorassanicum
AAATGAAAAATAGTCATTCAACTTTTCCAAAATTTTAGTTTTGGCCTAAATTTAATTTTTATTTATACTCACAAACTTTTGAAATTATAAAATGTGCCCGATTTTATAAGAACAATTTCTTTATCAAAACAACAAAATTTAAAAATAAAAAAAATTCAATTGAAGCATTTGAATTGTCTAAAATTCTAATAAAGTATTTTAATAATTTTTTTAGAAAAATTAAAATGACATGCTTTAAAATATGTTGTCAAGATAACAAGTAGGAAGGATTTTTAAAATCCTGAGATTTTATAGGGAATTTTTAAGAGACTAATTTCGAAGACTTTGTAATTCCACCTAAAACGTGAGAACAATCAAATTCCCTGCAACTTAGTTTCATGCGCTAAGTAGGAACCTTATAATTTTTTCCTAACTTCTCAAATAATAGTAACCACCGTTGACAAAAAATACTACCAATAAACAAAAGACAAAAAATAAAAAAAGGGGAGAAATAAAGAGGGATATTTAAAAATAAAAATAAAAATAACGAAAAATTAAAGAACTTAATTAACATAAGTTTTTCTTAGTTTAAGATGATTAACATACATTAACTCAATAAAAAAAAACAATAAACACTAATAAAAATAAAAGAATAAGAGAGAAAAAGGAGAGATAGATAATTATAGAAACTAGAATAATGACACATACTCTCACAAAAGAGCATTCCAATCCCTCAAATGTTAGTATTGGATTGGATGAACCAGAAAATATTTCAACAGAAAAAGGATGAATAACAAATTAATTGATAAGAAACTATTTATTTTCATATTTTTGTTATTATTATAATATTAAAAATTACAAATCTGCTTATATTTTTTAGATAAAAAAACAAACAGATGAGATTCTAATCACAAGCCCAATCCAGTTAGGCCCATGTTCATTCACTGGAAGAAAAAAAAAACACTTTTCAACAAAAAAAATACAGCCGCTACCAGTTTGCCCTTGTATCAGAAAAGTTGGAATCACACTCAAACTCAACTCAACTGGCCGGAAAACGCAAAAGCTGGCCGCAAAAACCCGGCGGAGTTAATCTTCGACCGCCAGAATCAGTGAGAAATTCTTCCAGGTTTTCCTTTTTTTTTTATTTTCTTCGAATTTTCCTTCCCCTTTCTTATAACACGAGGGGATGCGATTCGAGCGCGATATGCTCCGCCATAGCCTCCCCTGCAAAACAGAAATGCTTCACAGCAGAGTTCCACTCCGCCCCGCGATTCCATCGCTTTAGATTGATAACATAGTTCTAGAATCAATTTTACCAAAAATGAAACCAATTTTAACGGAATCATTTTACGATATTAATTTCATAATATATGTACTTCAAGAGATTTTATTTATTTATTTATTTATTTGAAGTGTTTCAGAAATGCAATTGATCTGATATTTTTTGTTTGTTTTGAGTTTTGATGTACAGATATAGACTAGTATCAATCTGAATGGGTTATATTCAATATGGTAGACAAAGTATTGGGAAGATATTTAGATTTAGAACTGCAAGCAATGTGGTTAGAAACTCTATAACATCACAGTTAGGTTATGCAGGCACTGCATTATCCTCATGTTCCCGTTTTCACGGCGGAAAGAGTTTGTATTCCACTTCTTCTGATGCTAGAATAGTGCAGGACCTTCTGGCTCAGGTGGAGAGAGATAGGCTGAGAGAGAAAAATGATAGAATAAGGGCTGGTTTGGATACTGCCGACATTGATGCCGAGAATGATGAGGATTACATGGGTGTGTCCTCTCTCATTGAGAAGCTTGAAAAGGAGAAGCTCAAGGAAACCTCTGAGTTGAATCGATATGAAGATCCGACTGATTCTGACAGTGATGAAGAAGATGGTGATGACTATCAGAAGAAGTTTGAAGATTTTGAAAGGAAGTTCAAGAGGCATGAAGAAATGCTTCATAATTTCACTGATGCTGAAACGCTTGATGATGCTTTTAAATGGATGCAGAAAATTGATAAGTTTGAGCAAAAGCATTTTAAGCTTCGTAATGAGTATAGGGTTATTGGGGAACTCATGAATCGGCTCAAAGTAGTTACTGAGCAAAAGGATAGGTTCATTTTGCAGCATAAGCTTAATAGGGCTTTGAGATTGGTGCAATGGAAGGAGGCTTATGATCCTGAAAACCCTGCCAATTATGGTGTCATTCAACATGAACAGGTGGGGCCTTCCGCGGATAGCTTACAACAATCTGGATTTGAAAAGGAGAATAAAAACGCACAAGGCGATGAAGAGGCTGCTGCTGCTGACAATGATGACGATGAAGAAGAGTTTGATGACATGAAAGAAAAAGACAACATAATACTGGCCAAACTTGAGGCTATTGACAAGAAACTTGAGGAGAAGCTATCAGAGCTTGAGTATACGTTTGGAAGGAAGGGTAAGGCTCTAGAGGAAGAAATCAGAGATCTTGCAGAGGAGAGAAACGAGTTAACTGAGAAGAAAAGAAGACCTCTTTTCCGAAAGGTAGTTTCACACTTACCTAATTCCCTGATTCTGTGTTGATACTTTGGACCATATTGCTGTTTACCTTATTATGCATCATACTCAGCTTTTTTTATATCAAGTAAGGTTCTTCCAAAATAAACTTGTCTTTGCTCTAAGCAAGTAGGGATGTATCAATCCTTGAGTTTTAGTAGGTTAAAATCACAGTTGATTTTAAATGAGTTGAAGGGTGGATATACTCTTACTTTCTCAATTTAGAGACAAACTTAATCAGATATTTACTATACCCAATCTACAAACTTGGTGCAAAACTTTTGTTGGTGCTTTTTGCTTTATTTATTAGCCTAGCTACTTTTTAGTAGAAAAAAACTTATTTTCATCTAAGTTTGAAGTCAACCTGGTAAACCTACCATAGTGGAGTATAGGGAAGGTTCGCATCACAACACCCATTGTGGAGGATCAATTGCAACCCAGACTGTTTACCTTGCATTTGCAAAGGTTGGTTTCACGACCTGAATCGGTAACCTCCAGTCACATGGCAGCAATTACTGTCTCTGAGTAGTGGGTTACATTCTGTGTGTAGCAGGTGCTTCAGGGCTACTGCTTGTGTGAATTTGCTAGTTTGTTTTTCTTCCCCATATCGCATTGATTTTGATTTAAATTTATGCATTTGAATACCATGTCCTTCTTTGATTGTTCTTTGGGAATTTTGTTCCTTTTCTTTAATCAAACACAATATATTTTGCTTTTCCAACGATGTTGCATTTTTGTAGGCTAATGTTAAAGTTCTAATGTTTCAAATGTTGCGTACTTTTATTGTGGCTGTGTTTATAAATGTTTATTAACCGTCCCATGTTCTTATTTTTGCTTTAATTAAAGCTCACTTATCATTGTTACTTTTCTTTTATAATTGTTTTGGTTGTTGTATTTGGTTCCAGGGTTTTGATGTAAAATTGATAAACGTGAACCGAACTTGTAAAGTCACAAAGGTAATCTACAAATATGTCTTTCCTTCTATGTTTTTCCCAGTTGCTGTCATATGTTCTTAGGTTGTTTCAAATCTCATGATCTAGGGAGGACAAGTTGTGAAGTATACTGCTATGTTAGCATGTGGTAACTACAACGGTGTTGTTGGTTTCGCAAAAGCCAAAGGCCCAGCAATTCCAGTTGCCCTCCAAAAGGTACTGACAATATCTTATTAGGTCTTTCAAGTCATCCTTAAGTTGATTTGGCACTGTATTCTTTTTTTCAGTTGTCCTGTTTTCAATGTAGCTAAGTTTTGTGATTTCAGTACCCACCATAAGAGATATGGATATACTTTTGCTTCATTTGCAAGCTTATTAAATTATTTGCAATTATACTGGGCGCTCTTCTTTGGCCAATGCTGTGATATTATATTGATATGGGTTATGGTTAGTCTTTGAGATATGTGGTTCATAATTGGTGGGTAGATCTGGGATTTGGTAACTGTGGCTCTTCTTCTCTCACCAGAAATGTTCAACAGAAAACATCTGCTTTATGAATCCACAAAACCTTATCCATGTCTTATGCATTGCACACAGAATTCTTCAAACTTTTCGATTTCAACAATCTTGAAACTAAATGAATTAATATCTGGTTACTTATTATATATTGTATTCTAAAATTTTCTACTCATCATCTTTTTATTATTCACAACTCTGAGTTCAGAATGTGTATTATCTGTTTTTTTTTTTATCTATTCTTACTAACTGGTATTTACATTTGCAACTATGTAATTTAATATTTTTATGAAAATGAGTTTACTGGATTGTTTAATCACCAAGTGTATTTACTTAGCTATAATCTAAAATCTGGGTTTGAGTAACGTTTTGAATTTTGTTTTGATATTGTATATTTTTGAGTATTGCCTTTTAAAATAATTGCCAAAACATTAAGCATCAGCAAATTAGTATTTTTGATCTATATCCGTTATGTTTAATGCAGTTTGATATTTTTGGGTTTTGATAGCCTATTGAACTAATGGTTTATTTGATTATAATCAGGCATATGAGAAGTGCTTTCAGAATTTGCATTATGTAGAGCGACATGAGGAGCACACAATTGCACATGCAATACAAACATCTTATAAAAAGACCAAGGTAATCAATTCCTTATCCTTCTTCTCCCAGTAATCTCCCATTTATCTCATAAAGTTCCCTTCTGCTATGAAAAAATAAATATAAGTATATTGTTTTACATGTCTTAAATGAGTAATGAATAATGTTGTGCTGCCTGTATGTCTTATACTTATAGCATCTGCATTATTCAATAGGTGTATCTCTGGCCTGCGTCCACTGCAACTGGCATGAAAGCTGGCAGAATAGTCCAAACCATACTGCATTTAGCTGGTTTTAAGAATGTCAAGTCAAAGGTTAGTGATTGACCTAAAAAGCTGAGCATGATCCTCCAATTTTAGCATTTGCTCTAATTTTCTTTGTCTTCATAGGTTGTTGGTTCCAGAAATCCTCACAATACAGTAAAGGCTGTCTTCAAAGCTCTTAATGCGGTTAGTAACTCATCTTGCTGATGCTCCTATGCGAGCATTTCAATTAACTTTTACCTGTGACATTTTATTTGACATTGCTTGTTTGTTCCAGATTGAAACACCAAGGGATGTCCAAGAGAAGTTCGGCCGAACTGTGGTTGAGAAGTATTTGTTGTGATGGACGGGGTGTGCCGAGCTTAGCGCGCTTCTTGTTGTTTTCCATTGAATATATTTTTGTCCCTTTGATGTCAACTTGCCAAGAAGAATTTGTAGACAGTTTCTCAAATGCATTTACTTTACAACATTAGTTGGAATTTTTGCCTGTACTGAACTTTTCATTAATTAATTAATGAAAAAGAAAAAATAATTTAGGAACGTTCTTTATGGGTGATCAATAAAGCACAGACACCTCTCCAAATAGTCGTGTTGCGTTGGTATCCCAGGATCCTATATTTTTGGATATCCGTATTATGGTGTCTGGGTACTTGTCATGTTTGGTGTCCATATTGGAGTTGACGGTTCCTAGAGTGGTATCTTTACCAAAGTTCGCAATCTTGAATGCAATCAAATTATTTTTCCTGAAGATGATTGTGGCATCCATATAACATCTCCTATCGACATGAAGTTTCCACTTGTTGTCTTCGATCTCAACATTCTCCAAGGAAAAACCCTTTTTATGTCTCAAATAGTGTTTCATGCCATGGTTTGGCGCTCTGCCAACATCACATCCTTAACCTTAGTTCGACAACAACGACTATAACAATAATGTCAATAATATGTACCTTATTTATTATATGTAGTAGTTTATAGTTGTGTGTTCTCTTGTATCGACAAACTCACCACGTTTAAAACACTGACCCAATTTAGTGTGAAACAAAAACCAATCATATTTGTTCGTTGGTTGGACCAAAATTTGCAAAGGTACTCTTGAAAATTTAAAGACTATCTAATTGATAGAGGAAAGTCAGTCTTGTGTATCCAACAAGTTTCCTTATAGAAAAATGTCAATTTTCCTATGAATATTAAGTTGTTGGAAAATAACACTTGACATAAACATCATATGTTTAATTTTATTTTTATAAATTTTCTGTATTATGAAATATTTTAAATATTTCATTAATCACTAAAATATGTTATTAATCGTTAAAATATATGTCATTAATTACTTTTTAAACATATTTTTTATTAACTATTAAAATATATAACATTAATCACTTTAGAGTACTTATTTGACAATCACATTATTTTAAATGGTTAATTTTTTACATTTAAATGATTAATGAAATATTTGTTAAATAAGTGGCTAATGATTTATATTTTAATGTTTAATTAAGTATTCAAAGTGGTTAATAATATAAACTTGTATACGCGTCACAAACAATATTTTAATTATAAAGAAAGAAGTTGAAAAAAAATAAAAATAAACCAATTTGAAAAAATTATGTTCATATGGTGAACAGTGCATATGGTGTCAAATATTACGTTAGCTGTGTGTGTTCAAATATCATTTTTCAAAGATATTTTGTACCTCTAGCACAATTATATATATATATATATATATATACACGCAAAATCAAAGGGTGCATCTTAATAATTCAAACGAAGGAATTTCATTTTAAGACTTATATCTTCCACAATTTGATTACAATAAATTTTTTATATTTTTGGTATTACGACACATGTTAGCAAACGTTTAGCATGACCCTTTTCGAAATACATGCTCTAATTCTTGAATAAAAGAAATAATCTTAAAACAACATATTTTATTATGATTCGATTTTACTTGACTTAATAAACAATGAAACATAGTAATTTTTGAATATAGTACTTTGACCTATAGGTAAGAGCTTGACCTAAAACACTTTTTTTTTCCTTTCAGTCTTTAGTATTCTCAAAAACTTCTAATTGTATTTGAATTGATCCATTCCGATTGTAAAATACAGATACAATTTGTTTAATTTAAACGTGTATTTAGATACTTTTGAAAATATTAGAGATCAATTTTCTTAATAAGATCTAAAACACTTTTTTTTTTTGAAAAAAAAAAACCTAAAATACTTGAACAAATATAAAAGTAAAATCATTTAGTGCTAGTTTCACCTTTATTACTCTCAAATAAATTACGAATTTATGAAACATAAGTCAACTTAAGTTTACCGTAAATCTTGTCAAAAAAATTGTAAACTTGGCTGTTCAATGTTCATAGAAGGAATTTAAAGACATGACAAAATTGTTAATTATGACAAAGGGCTTGAATTGTTATGTAGTTCATGAGTTCTAAATCAGGATTTAAGGGGTAGGAGTCTATCCACCTATAAATAATAAATAATAATAATAAAAGTAACTGATAGTAAAGCAGTGTGGTGCACTGCAGAAAAGTGCATTGCATAAGCTATAAGCAACCAAACAAAAAAACGCTCACCAGCTGAAGTCGCTTCTCCCAAGCTTTTTCCTATTTTCGCTTTCTCTTCCTACTCCTCCCTCTTCTCCGCGGAGAAGAGAGGAGAGAGAAAAAAAATTATTTCGTTCTACTAAATATTATTAGCCAAACAAAAAGGTAAATCCTCCTCCTCCTCATCTTCTTCTTTCTTTTCTAGGGTTTTCTCTTCCCCCATTGCATTCCTCATCCCAACCCCACGCACATTTTTCTCCACAGGCATTGCTCTCAGACCATCTCCGTTCCCCAATTCCATTCCAATTCCCTCAACTCTTCGCTCTTTTTTAGGTTTCTCGTCGCTTTCTCGAAGAATCCCTTTCTTTTGCATTCCGAGGTAATGTTATCCTTTTGTACATTCTTCCTTTGTTTTCTACATCTCGTGTTTCGTATTCCGCATTCGTCTCACTCGTTGTTACTCATTGTGTTAATTTTGTGTATTGCTACGATAATCGTAGTTGTAGGTATACTGTTTTTTCCTCTCAATGGTATGTTCACCTGGAAGTGGGAGAATGGAGGTCATGGCAAGGGTTCTGGCCGCAGGAAGTTTCTCTCAAACTGTAGCAGGTAGTAGACGAGACTCACAGTGATATCTTGTTATCCTTATTGTTATCATAACCTTAGTGGTATTTATCATAATCCTAATTTTAAATTCATGGAAGTATTTTGAATTTCTGATTCACATCATTTCTCAATGCATGGCCTTGGAAGATGACTTTGCCCGACAGAAGTCAGCTTCTGAGTATATTTATAGACAACTGCGTGATGCAGATGAATCAAATTTGCTCACTGAAGAAGGTTCTCTTTCTCTCTCTCTCTCTCTTTCTGGTGAATCAGACTTTTTTTAATCCATGTGTGGATAGTTCCCATTGGAACTTAATTTAATGTTCTCAATATTTTTTAGTTCAGTGGGTTTAGTTTTTTACTTGAGCTGACAGCAGAATGAGTGTCACCTATTGATATTAATAGTAAGGTTTTTTTTGTTGTTGTTATGGGCGTGGTTTAGGAGTTAGGACTAACAATAGTGATCCTTCTGTATGGAGTGCTCTTCTGACTCAAATAATCGGATACTATGTAAAGAAACACTTTATATAATAAACAAAAAATATTTGTATGTTCACAGGAAAGGCAAATAGTCAAATAAACTACTCCTATCCAAGCTGGAACAGTATAATCCAAAACAGAATAAACTCTGTAAATACCAAATAATAATAATTAGTCTCTAATAAAAAACCTCAATTACAAAAGGACCCTAAATTGTCCAATCTACCTCCATACCTCGTAGGGGTGGGGACTTGGGGGGGGGGGGGGGGGGGGGAAACAAGTGCTTCACCAGTGTGAAACTGCTTACGGTTGTACTAACATGTGTTATGTGTAGTTTTCACAATTTTGCTATTCTGTTTTAGCGTTCCTTTGTTTCTATGTCATGCATATAATTCTTAATTTGCATTCCTTTTCCGGACTTCATTTTTTCAGGTACAGTCTTCATTATATTTTGGGGATACTTAAACCGCTGCTTAACATTCTTTTTATATA
The DNA here is from genome assembly GCA_037974735.1 of Cicer chorassanicum. Classification (NCBI taxonomy): domain Eukaryota; kingdom Viridiplantae; phylum Streptophyta; class Magnoliopsida; order Fabales; family Fabaceae; genus Cicer; species Cicer chorassanicum. Next base: position 5,156,715 of record JBBPBP010009779.1, read on the forward strand.
TTACAGATATGCATGTCTATGGTGAGAGACCCATGACTGATCCCCTGCAGCTGGTAAGGTTTTCTTTCTTTTATGCCATTTTTTTGTGTGCTAGTGGACTAGTAATGTGCTTTTTCCCAAGGGCCTCTGTTGAACCTTTCATATGGTTTCTTTATTGGTATTGAGGATTTACTGAAATTCAATGGATCCATCCTTGTGTTATTGGGTATAGAGATATATTTATGGCCAAAAATTGCTTCCTTATGTTCAAGAATTAAGATACCTTAAGTTGCACATTTTGATTTAGTCTTTTGATATAACAACTTCTGTCATTCCTTTTTGTTTTAAATTCTATTGATCACTATATGACCCTCTGCAATATGATTATATAACCGATGTTGATTGCTTATGCAATGTATGAGTTGAAGCAGAGTGCATACCTTATCCTTTTAAGAATTTTAGAGTACAATTTGACTTTAAGTCATTACCCTGGCTTTGTATATAAAAATGAACTCTTTGAAATCTTGTGTGAGCCTATACAATTATTGTATTTGTAATCCTTGCTTTCTGAAATTGATTTATTTATTACGAATGTCTTCATATGCAGACATTGTCTGCTTGAATTATAATCTGGAATCAATTAATTTTACTAATTGCTTGTTATCCTTTTTGAGGTATGCTGCAACACTTGCAAGAAACCAATCAAGGACAGCCAATTTGCTGCTCATGCAGGTCTGGTGGCCTATTTTCCATTTGATTTATTACTTTTATTATGTCCTTATTTGTGTGATATTTGAGGTTCGGAACCCATTACTGTGGGGATTTGTCTCATAATCTTATGCTTTCAATATCCTCTGGCTTAGGAAGCTACTCATATTGAATCTTCCTCATTTTTATTTCTCTATTTTGTCAGAACTTTGTAGATCATTAAAGCCTACAGTACAAACTGGCTTGGAGCTTGATGGCAACACAGGGAAACGGAAGCCTCCAAGGAAAGAAAGGAAAAAGTTATCAACTTTTTGTGCAAGTATCCTTATAATAAGAATTAATTAGTCGCAAACTTTTGAAGATTCTATTATTACTATATAATAATCACAGTTTTTGAAATTTGTATTTAGGATGTCGTGAATGTGATTTCCTCTTTAAAGGGAGTCCTTTAGTTTTTCTCAGTACATTTGAATGTTTGGTTGTTGTAAAATAATCTTTTGTGCTTCATAACCCCTCATAACCAAGCTACTGCAGTTGGGGAGCGGAGACGACCCGGGTTTGTGGATAATATTGACATTGCTGTGTCTCAATCCCACTTGAACAGTCAAATCACAGTGACTCCATTTTCCACTAAGGTTAAAGGTAAAAGCCCTTTTTTAGGATCTCCTTTTCTCATATTGTGCAATAAGTCTGCTTTTATCTTATACCCTCAATTCGTTTAACCAAAATTTCTATTTGAAGTTTTTTAAGGTTAATTTCAATTTTATTGTTGGATAAATAATGGTATCTTGGTGTTAGACAGATTTCTTAGTTAATTGATGCCAATTCTTTAGCTTGTTGTGTTGGCTTTCACTCTGACCCCACATCCCCCAACAACCAAATAACACTAGCTGTATCCCGATGATGATTTTGATTTTTATTGAACTAAAACTAAAACCAGCCCTCCCCTATATTATATCCATGTGCTCCTGGAAAATTATGTCATGCCCTTGTACTGCATAGCTCGAGTTTACCAAAATTGATTTATCTTGCTCACAAGATCATTGCTATGTAAACTCCGACTCGGATAGACTCTTGTGGCTCACATGGAATTGCAAGTTTGGGGGCAATTGAAGTCTACAACATAATTGTAATTTTCTCTGATAGAACACTGGGTCAGGATATGTTTTTTTATTCTTCCAGGTCCAAAGAGTGGAAGGCGTATGTTCGCAAAAGGAAATATAATAAAGGGGAGAATGCTGAGCTGTCAAGTTAGTTAGAGGGGCAAAACGTGGATATAGGGAATAGAGGGAACGTGACTAGCTAGTTATACATTTTTTTGACTTATTTACTCTGTAAAATGGCTGAGTGTATCTCAAAAAGTTGTTTTGAGGAATAAGGAGTTCACTTTCTAGGTGCCAGTTTCTTTATGGATAATAATGATGCTCTAATCAATTTGAAAACTCAACTTTTGTAGATGCAGCACCTATGTTGGATGATACCAGAGTTAAAAGTGGAAACAGAGGTCTCCAAGCTTCAGTAATGTATCCTCCAACAAAACGTCATAAATTGTATGCTTTCTTAGTTCATCGCATATATCTTGTAGTTTGAATTTGAATAACATGAATTTTAATTCTTTCTTCAGGTTGAATACCTTCATTTATCTATTTCCTCCATAAAAATAATATACTATTATATAGAAAACTATTTGCAAAGCTAGCAAGAAGTTTCTCAATAATCAAGTATTTGAGCTTGGGCTGAAAGTGATTACTTGTCATTTGATCATAGGATAAACTATAACTAATATGACTTGCCCTGTTTGCCATATTAATCTTCATTACTATGTGAAGTTATGTTTGGAATTCAATGTTTCTCCACATTTCTTCTTTCTGCTTTCAAGTAAATTTGTTCTGAATGTTTTATGTCTGATTCAGGATAGCAAGCACACATCTTGATGTACAAGAAAAACATGGAACAGAGTCTGGGGTGACAAAAACTGTGAGTTTAACAGATGGAATTACTCGTAAGTGTCCAAATTCGTGTACTGATGTCATTTGTTTTTGCCAGGCTTGTCATGACAAACTTTTTTCTTGTAAATTTTTGCTAATGAATTATCATTTGAAGAAATATATGATGTAATTGTTGTACAAACAATTACTAACTTTTTTCCCATCATATCTCATTGTTTTAGACAGGCTAGAACATAGGCATGTATTTTGAAAACATGTTGGCGTGCAGGATTAGACACATTTGATGCCAGAAATTCCTTGAATTATTTTAATAATTTAGAGGTGACGAGAAAATTAAGACCAACATTTTGATGAAGTACAATTGTATAAATAGAGTTAACTGTATCTAGTTGTTCTGCATTCATAAATTTAAGATTGGTTATAAGCATGTTCCTCTCCATGTGTTCCCAAAGTTGCAAATCTCCCATAAATGTATCCATGGCATCAAATGTAAAAATTAGTTTCATACTTTTAAAATTCTTTATATCTGGACACTGAAGTATATCTAATTTTTTATCGGGAAATTACTAGTGAATGTCCAATTTTGTGTGCTGAAGTTATTTGTTCTTGCTGAACTCACCATGATGATTATTTTTCTAGGCCAATGACTGCTTTACTATTGCTTACTGTGTGTTCTGACTTGTGTCTTTGGGGTTTGGGTCTTGGCCATGGAAGGAATAACCCAATTATTTTTTCTGATTCCTTTAGGGAAGGATTTGATTGAAAAGACTGTTTCTGAACATGGAGACCCTGTTCATAAAAATGTTGGGCAGGTCCATATGCAACACCAGCACGTGACGAAGAATGGTATAAATATGAAGATATTTTTTCAGTTTAATAAGTCCTTAACCTTTCTTAAACTCTTTTGGAATGGAAGCCCATCCTCAAATACTTATTTCCTTCAACTCTAAAGTTTTGAGTAGTTTTAAATGACTTCTCATTCTCTCTATTTTTGGTGTTGGTTCGACACTTGCATGTTTTTGTTAGTTTAGATTTTCCTGCACCCCTTGCTACGAAGATATATTGTTCACAAAGGACCAATCGACTGCGTGCTGCTATTCGTCATATATACTTTGAGAATTTGAGTGAGGAATTATGTACTGATGTTGCGGGTCCAAAGACATTACATGAAGAGATGGTTCCATTTCAAGATTCATCTCAGGGGGACCCTTCGATTGAACAAATGGACAATGTCCTCAACAAGGAGGTATGCCATTCTTCGATCTTTGTAATTAAGGGTGATTTGTATTATAGGTCTGTGACCTAAGTTACATAGCATGTATTTAATTCAATGTTAGATGTTTAAATCAGACAAACATAATTTAATGTTTTGTTGTTGTTGGCTTTAGGTGTATTTTTTAATTCTCTGTTCTCATTAAAAACAGAGAAGGAGGAAAGTTATGAGAAATTATTAAGACCTACTATGTACTGGCAGGCTACAACTTTCTGTCTGAATGCTAAAAAAATGAATTACCTGCCATCCCTTCTCTCCTTCCATCAGAAAAAAGCTAAGTTCCATTTAGATGACAAAAAACTGATTTGTTATTTATTTTGAAAAACAGAGCCGCTCGGCAATGATGTACTCTGCCCAAAAATCTGATCATATTCGTGCAAAAAGCTCAGAAGTTTGCTTGCTCAAAGCAGGAGGTGTGCCTAGTGGTGGCTTGGCGAATCAGTTTCTTCTTGACAATGTTTCAATGTCTGCAGCAACTCATGTTGGTTTAACAAGAGGCAATTTTCTTCCGAAGTCTTATTCTTTTGCAAGCAACACAGGTGATCTGTTATTTATTTGTCCTTTTCGATTCATTATTATACTAAGTCACATGTGTCAAGGATAGCATATGGCATATGCTAATTAAAAAAAAATCAGAAATAATCAAAATAATGTTTCCTACTATGTGATTGCTAGTGGATTTCACAGCATTTTGATGCTCCCTGATATGATACAACTAGTTGAAGTGCAAGCTTTGACAAGAAGCAACCAGTAATGTTAGAATGATATTTTTATTTTGCCGCTAGATAAACCAGAGCATGTGTATCTTGTCATACTTTATACTCTGATTTTAGCAATTTTGAAAGCAGGAATAAGAGTTTCTATAAGGGTGATGTATTTGTTTTGTAGGAAATCCTCTGGGAACCATGCAACAAACAAATGGGAGTGTTCCTGTTATTTAGTACACCGTTGGTGGGAATTTTTTGGCTAGGTGAAAGTACAGGTAACCGGTACATTGAGGTTAGGATTTAGCTCCTTTTTTGAAGCCGATAAAGTAAATTACTCAAATTGTTTATCCTGTCATATGCTTTGTAAATGAAAACTTCTGTTATATAATAGATGGCAAAGAAAATTTTCATTGAGCCCGAATTTCATGCTTCGATTGCTATATTCTTTAAAAGGGTACTTTCTCTTTTCTGTTGGATATTCTTTTTAACCAATATAACAATTTATAATATGATAGTTAAGAGTAGTTTGTGCTATAAATGCAGCAACAGGCCCATTGCATAACAGATATGTTCATTCATGATATTACAAGGTACAACTAAAATCGCACAATTGCCACCCAAAAATAAATCGCAGAATTGTATGTCAATATTTTTTTTAAATTAAGGATTGATTATGTGGTGAGATATAATTGAAGGATAGGTAAAAAAGTTTTACAACTGATACCGTGCTAACCTATCGAAGTCTTAAGAGATAGGCAAGAGTATGTTCGATATTTGGTCACTAATCTACGTACCTTTTTATTTGTGCTAAGGTTCAAGTGGGATTTGAGTAGGAGTGTACAAAATATATGATTAATTGGACTACACTGATAAATTGAATTGTATTGCATAAAAAAAAAACAAACCAATTAAATAATTCATGAATTGCACCACATGTTTAAAACTAACCAAATTAATTCAAAATTAGTTTAACAATTTTAAAACTTTTTTAATTCAATTAAGATTTTTTTTTAGAAAATTTTTAAAATTTGTTTTTCTCGATAAATATAGAAATGTTTTTTCAAAAAAGTAAATTATTTTTATTTTTTGGAAAATTTTTAAGGAAAAAAAATTGAAAACTTTTTTTTCGAAAATTTTGTAAAAATAATTGAAACTTTTTATCTCAGAAATTTTTTTTTTATTGAAAAATTTTTTAAATCTTGTTTTTTTGAAAAAATTTTCTTAAAAAAAATTGAAATTTTTCAAAATGATTTCAAATTTTTTTTTCTGATTAAACTTTTCGAAATCGATGTTAACTAAAACTTATCCGAAATCGATGTTAACTAAAACTTATCCGAAATCGATTTTAATTTAAAACTTGTTCAAAATATTAAATTAGTTTATATTTATAAACTAATTTTAAATCATGAACTACACTGAACATAATTCAAAAGTGAATTTCAAAAACTGAATCAAATCATAAATGTGGTCAAATTCAGTGCACTTTTTGTACTATATACACTCCACTTGAACACTTAAAACAATGCTAAACTTCTTTTACAATACACCGAAAGCTATATAAGATCAAACTCATGTTAGAAAAAAAAAGAAGCATATAAATTTTGAAGAAAGAGTTTGTGAAATAGTGAGATGGTTAAAAGTTTTGGTGGGATTTGGATTTTGGACTGCTAAAATTGTCGGTGGGATTCAAACTGTTAAAACTATTAAATGTGTTGATGTGATTTAGACCGTTGAAAATATCACTCCGATGAGAGTTTGATTTGAAAGTATACATCACGAGTTTGTCCACGCTAAACTTGGATTAGCCTTCTAGGCAATGCTAAAATCAAACATTGAGTTTCGCAACCATGTTCAAGAATATTTTCGTGAATCACTTTAAGAGGAATAATTTTTAAGCAAAGCAAAGATCAATAGCTCATGACTGCCAAATAAATTTTATACTGGTGAGAGATCCTGTCCGAGAATTTGATGAGTATACTCCCATGGTTAATTACAAATATGTTCTCACACCTTTATGTTTACCTTTCACACTTTTAACGTGTTCTCTTTCACGCACTTTCTTCTTCCTCTTCCTCTCTCAATATAGTGCACATTGATTTTGATATTCTTCACTGTAAATAGGACCATTTACATTAAAGAAATATCAAATCTTGCCCCACTAAGGACTGTTTATGGTATATAATGTTTCCAATATGTACCATAAATCTATTTGCAATGCATTTTTTTGGCACTTATTCACCGTATAATAGATACATATTTACTGTAGATAAATTTTTCAACATTTCAAAATATATACCATAAACACACTAGTTTTCTAGATTTATTATTGTTTCTTAATATATATCTTTAAACCTTAAATGACCAAAGATGAATGGCATATGAAGCATTGAAGTACAGGAATAATTATGTTTTGAATGCATGTCATAAATAAGTTATTTGTGATTTACTTTAGAATCAAATATATTTTTCATCTTTATAAAATTGAAAATGAATTTAAAGGCCATGCCTATGCATCACCAATGCAAAACTATTTTACATAATTACTTAATTAGATTTTAGATTTCATATCAAGTTATTGTTTATTAAATCAAATAATATTGTCATACCAATTAATATATAACGGAATCAGTTTGTGTTAAAGTCTTTCTAATTAATAAAAAAAAGTGGTGATTATACAATTTTTGGACAACAAACTACGTTCTTTCATTCAAGTTGATAAAAATTACGTATGCAAATTTGTTAAAACTATAAATGATATATCTACGAACAAACTCACGACATTCATGTTAATAGCATAAATCGGCATAATGTTTACAATTGTGACAAAACCTACAAATATGACATAAATAAAATTGAATCTCAAGAGTTGTAACGTTGAAGACGCTAAAGTCATTAAATTTGAATTTGTACTTGATCAAAGTTAATATATCAGTCTGAACCAAACGAACTTCGTAACAAAACATAAAATCAAACACGACACTGAGACATGAAATCTAACGCCGAAGCAAGACGGGAAAAACTAAATATATATGTAGAAAAACATTCAATTAAAAAAAAGAAACAAAAGAGTTGGGTGATTTTAGGTCAATGGATGAAGAGCCAAAAAGAAAGAGAAAAGAATTCAGGTGACTTATCTAATTTACAGTAAAACTATTTCGTGACCCTTAGTATACACTATATTTTTAAAAAACATAATTGAAAAAAGAATAAATTTTTATTAATTTAAGTGACACTAATGATTAATTTACAATTATGTTTGAAAGAATTTGAATTTGATATCTTGAAATGAGTTATCACCTCAAAGATACACCTTATAATAATGAATAAAATTAAAAAATCATTTTTTATTTATTTTACTTCAGAAATGCAATACAAAATTATATATGTTAAGAATATTAATTTCATTTTATTTGTGAATGGATCAACTAAAACCATTGCTATTTTTTGGATACAATATAATGTGTATTAATTTATTAATTTGAAATGAGTCACATATACGAAGAAGACCGCTAAATTTTACATATATAATATAAGAGGGAGATAAAAATGAGTGCATGGATATTGGATTGTAAAGAGACGAAGAAAATGGACTTCAAGTGAATGAATTGCATTGCACCCACGCTCACATACACACACACTCTCTCTCTTCTTCGACTCCGGAAATGGTGTTCTTCCAGTGATTCTCATCACTCTGACTTCGTTCCATTTTCTTTCTTTCCTTTCTCTCTCTTTCTTCGATCAATCTTCTTGATTCTTCAACCTTCGTCATTTCCTCTTTTTGCTCATGAATTTTCTATTTCCCTTCATATTGATCGCGCGATCTCAACAATTTTCAATATCAATAATTCCTTCTGATCCACGAACAATGACTATTGCGCACAGTGCGCACCACGCACGAGAGACTACGCTCCTGCATCATCATCTCAAATATTCCATTTCCGCATTTTGATTCTTTAATTTTTCGCGCCACAAAAAACAGGTAGTACATTCATTCATCCTCAAATTAATTATCCTTTATAAATTTTGAATTATTAACTACACTCTCAACTCAATCGTTCGCTCTGTTCTTAATTTATCGATAAACCGTTGGCTTCGCTGTTTGATTAATTGATGAATAAATGCAGATCATAAGGTGAATTTGAAAAATGTCGAATCATCATCAAGACACGGCGGGAGGGCAGCCGCATTCGTCGCAGATGAGGAGGGCGCCGTCGAGAAGCGCGGTGACGACGTTCTCGATGGAAGTATTCGACAACGAAGTCGTGCCTTCGTCACTCGCTTCCATCTCACCTATTCTTAGAGTTGCTAACGAGATTGAAACCGAGCGTCCTAGAGTTTCCTATCTATGTATGCATTAATGCATAAAATATATATATAATCTTCGTTATATAAAGTAACTTCTTAATTTGTTTGTTGATTGTAAAAATAAAATGAAATGCAGGTAGGTTTTACGCCTTTGAGAAAGCGCACAGGTTGGATCAGAGTTCTAGCGGGCGTGGTGTGAGGCAGTTTAAGACATTGTTGCTGCAGCGATTGGAGAGGGTAACTATCGTTTCTTCCTTTTTTACTTTTCTTCTCTTTTTAATTTCATTTCAAACTGATCCAGTGATCAAGCGAAGGATTGACTTAATTAATAATAACTGATCCAGTGATCCACCAACTAGTTCTGTTTTGTTCACGCAAAATGCTACTATAATTATAACTTTGCATTAACGTACTATTCAGTAAGCACTTACAGCAAAATCAAATTAATCGAATCTTGATATGCACTTATATATGTCAATAAAACTAATTGACTTGATGATCTTTTTATTTTATTATATCTACTTAAAAGGTCCTACAAAGAGTAATTTGTGATTGATAAATTTAATTAATCGTTAAGTGTATAATTTATTTATTATTTATTTATTTTTAACAGTTTTTTTAATTTTTTTGACAGTGAACAAATTTTTTCTTTTTGACACAGTGAACAAAAAATTTATAGACTTTTTTGAAAGTGAAGAACTCAAAGTTTATTTTAATTATTAAGGAACACTCGTAAATTCATGTAGTAAAGGGTAATTTAAAGTAAGATTTGTTTGGAATACTAATACTAATAGAAATTGAATTGAAGCCCGAGCGAGATAGCATGGACGACACATGATATAATGTGTATTAGTCCTAGAAAACTTGTTTACTTACAAGTGAGGGAGGTGAGAAAAGTACAACAACCACAAAAGTGTCATCTTTCTCCCGTACAAAACAAAGTGTAAGATTTTAGGGCGTGTTTGGTTAGTCAATGCATTAATCCTATACACTCATTTTTAGCTTGATCAATTGAAGATTAGCTGTGGATACAAAAATTTCTGCTTGCAGGACGATAGAATAGTATATACATTTTGATTAAAAAAAAAAATTATTATATCAACTCTTATAAAATACATAATTATAATGATTAAACAAATTCAAAATATATGAGAGATTTTATAAATTACATTCCTTTTCAACCAGATTTCATATTTTTTACTCAAACACTACACTCATGCAAAATAAATAAATAAGTAAAATAACACCACATGACATGTAAATTTTTTTAAATGGCTTAATATCTGTTTTTGTGAACATTAATTATTTTCGTCGTAACTCTTATAAATAACTGTATAATTATTTGTTGAAGTCTAACTCTAAATTATATGTAAAATTAAGGGTGCATTGTTAACAAATACTAGATGAAGATACAACTAAAAATTGATAATTTATTTTAAAAAGTTTTTATATGCATACAAACAGTGTATGTCTATTATTGAATTAAATAAATGTTCTTTTAATAGAATATGCAAATATTAAGAGTTATTGAAAATGATCTCAATAACTAAATATTGCTAAAACTTTTATGGCAGCAAACCCTTAATTATTACCATAAAAAGATTAACGTCCATCACTACTAAAAATAAAAGAAAAATTAAAAAAATAAGAACTAAAACGAAAAATAAACTAAAGATAAAAAAGAAAAAAAATATATTTAAGAAAAAAACACTACATATATTGAAACATAAAGAAACATTAAAAGAATCTATAAAGAGTAGCTCAATTGAAAAATATAAATATTATTATATTAGATAATAAATTTTAAATTAGAATCCAAAAAATAGCTTCGAACTCAAAACTAGTCGCAAGTTTCTTTGTAATTTCATAAGATGATACATTGAGACAAACATTTGTTTTTTGAAAGACACATTTTCCTTTCCTTTCTGTCCTGGTTTCGTTTTCGTTTCCATATCTTTCTCCTCATAGAAATGGAATTCGATTCCCAAAGCGTTGCAGGAACTCTTTCGCGTTCATCGAATGTTCATGGTCAACAAATCATTTTCTATAAGCAGTTCATGTTCATGGTTTACAGAAGAAGAATAATTTGCTTTAATAATTTCCCATTAACTGATACTAGTATTATTATAGTCAAAATTGCTTGGAAACATTAACTTTTGTATTTTAAATAATTGTATATTTTTTCCTCAAATGTGAAAAGTGAGTTAAATTTGCCAAATTTGTCCAACACCACACCAGGACAATGCAACTAGTCTTGCCTCTCGGCTTAAGAAAACAGACGCGAGGGAAATCCAGGCTTATTATCAGCAATACTATCAACAATATGTCAGAGCTCTTGACCAAGCGGATCAGGCAGACAGGTAATACTATCAACAATACTATGCCTCTTTAATTTCTCTTTTGCAATACTAACAACAGTACTAACATTGAAATCCTTTTTGCAGAAGCCAGCTCAGCAAAGCTTACCAGACTGCTGGGGTGCTTTTTGAAGTGCTTTGTGCCGTTAATAAGACTGAGAAGGTCGAAGAAGTAGCTCCTGAGGTTAGACTCCATTTACTTTATTTATTTTTTATTATTATAAATTTTTTAACCTTTCAAATATTCAAATCTGGAGGCATTGTTTGTGTTTTGCAGATTATCGCGGCTGCTAGAGATGTCCAGGAAAAAACGGAGATTTATACACCTTATAATATTCTTCCTCTAGATTCTGCTGGTGCTTCTCTGCCCATTATGCAGTTTGAAGAGGTGTTCTTGAGTGACTGATGTTCAATCTTTGCTTCTCTGCCCATTATGCATAGTACTGAATTTGAATTGCTTTCTTTTCTTTTGCTATTAGATTAGGGCTGCTGTTTCTGCACTCTGGAACACTCGTGGCTTGAACTGGCCTAGCTCATTTGAACAACAGAGGCAGAGAGCTGGAGATTTAGACATGCTTGATTGGCTTAGAGCAATGTTTGGTTTCCAGGCATGTATTTTTTACACAGAATATGGGAAGAAAAGATTTATTATTGACCAAATTTTTGTGCTGCTTTCTCAATTGTTAATGTATTTGGTTTATTTGAGCACAGAAGGACAACGTGAGGAATCAAAGAGAGCATTTGATTCTGCTACTTGCTAACTCTCATATAAGGCTACACCCTAAACCCGAGCCTTTTAACAAGGCACGTATATGTTTCTCACTTTCTCCATTTCAGGCAAAAACAAAGCTGAACCAGTAGTTGAATCAAAAGAACTCTAGTCAATATTATATCATCATATAGTATAAGGGTAGCCTGCTATGCTTTTAGCCAGTAGTTGAATTATCATTCCAGCTCTGTTTTCCTTTTGATTTTATCATTCCAGCTCGATGATCGTGCTGTTGATTCTCTAACGAGAGATCTCTTTAAGAATTACAAAACATGGTGCAAATTCTTGGGACGAAAGCATAGTTTGCGGTGAGATATAACAATATCAGTATCAATTAACATTTGCACTTTTATCTTTTATGGTAAGAAGTGCTTAATGTGTTCTTTTACATAGACTGCCTCAAGGTCAAGCAGACATACAACAAAGGAAGTTGCTTTATATGGGATTGTATCTTCTCATTTGGGGTGAAGCATCAAATGTTCGCTTCTTGCCAGAGTGTCTATGTTACATATTTCACAACGTGAGTCGAGTATAATTGTGCCGTAATGTCTTTGCAAATGTAATATAATTGTCTCTTTAGTCTTTTTAAGTTTATTAGTTACTTGTGTGTTTGCTAATAATGGCCAAGTATGGCATCAGATGGCATATGAACTGCATGGTTTATTGGCTGGAAATGTCAGCATTGTCACTGGTGAAAATATCAAGCCTTCTTATGGTGGGGATGATGAGGCATTCCTACGAAAGGTTATCACACCTCTATACCAAGTAATCGCAAAGGTGTGATTTTGTCTCTCATGGACATTGTTGTAATTTCTCAGGTGCCTATGTTCCCTGTGATGACTTGAAAAATTGTAATAACCATGTTGATTAACCCAGGAAGCTAAGAACAGCAGAAATGGAAAGGCTAAACACTCAGCATGGTGCAACTATGATGATCTAAATGAGTATTTCTGGTTTGTTTTTCTTCTGGACTTTATTACTGAATCTGACTTGGTTTGTTTCATCATTCAGTGCTTGACTGTTTTTTTTTTTCTTTTGCTGCTGTTGCAGGTCACTTGATTGCTTTTCTCTTGGATGGCCGATGCGTGATGATGGAGATTTTTTTAAATCCGCAAGTGATTTGACACAGGTTATATTTTAAGAAGTAACTGGATTGATTTTAAAATACTTTATTTTTAATACTTACATAAAATTCATAGCAGGGAAGAAATAGTGCACCAAGAAAATCCAGGAAACTTGGCAAATCATATTTTGTTGAAACACGAACATCCTGGCACATCTTCCGAAGTTTTGATCGTCTCTGGACCTTTTTTATACTGGGTTTGCAGGTATTTGCGTAAACAAACATGCTAAGTCAATATTCCCTCCTATTGTGGTTATGACAAGTCTTGAGAATTTTTGTTACAGGTGATGTTTATAGTTGCATGGGATGGGATTTCACTGGCGGATATCTTTCAGAAGGATGTTTTATATAATCTGTCCAGTATATTCATCACAGCATCCATTCTGCGCTTACTTCAAAGTATGAAACATTCACTAACTTGGTCTTGTTAAACTTATTAGGGCCACTCATAACCAAAGATTTATATTGATAGTCTGATTATCCTATTTGTGTTAGAAGCTTGACATTTAATTTGTTGGAATTTCTTAAGTCATCATATGAGCAATACAAACCTACAAGTCATATGAGAAGCAATGGTAGTTTTCACAAGTTCAATGGAACTCAAGTGTATATTTAAATGATGCAATGTTATCAGCACTCCCCCTATTCAATTTTGCGTTTTTAAGCATGTGTCAGGTGCTTATGATTTGTTCCTACCATATCCTTCCTTTTAATTTTCACAAGTATTTTTATTCAGAAAATAATTTTGTAAGGACAATTTATCGAAGATCAATCAGCTTTTTAGCTTCCAAGATAAGATTGAGTATAGAGATTGTTTTCTTCAATGTTAGTGCTCATTTCTATTATTTTTTTACCCTGGCTAATTCATTTTACAAATTTGAATCTTGTTACAATTTATGGCGTTTCTATCTGAAAAGAAAGGATAAGCTATTATTTTCTATAATATTTTTCTTTTTTTTTCTTCTTCTTTTTGATGTGTTGTTGAACTATATTCAAGTTTTTGTGTGTGTATGTATATTACTCTCCTGTTTTGATCCTATATTTTTGCTTTAATTTCTGTTCCTCTTTATACTTAGGTATCTTGGACCTGGTCCTGAACTTTCCAGGCTATCATCGATGGAAATTCACCGATGTGCTAAGAAATGTTCTTAAAGTCATTGTGTGCTTTATATGGGTTATCATTCTTCCACTCTTCTATGTTCATTCCTTCAAGGGCGGACCTCAGGGTCTCAAGGAGTTGCTTTCTTTTTTCCATCAAATAAAAGGCATTCCAGCATTTTACCTGCTGGCAGTTGCATTGTATATGCTACCAAATTTATTAGCAGCTGCTCTCTTTCTTTTCCCAATGCTAAGGCGCTGGATTGAAAATTCAGACTGGCATATAGTTAGATTCTTCTTATGGTGGTCTCAGGTAGTCACGTTTTCTGTTCTCTTACACTTTTAACAATTTCTCTTCGTGGTTTTAAATTGAAACTATTTTGTTGGTAATAAGTGGTTTTCAACATAATTGCTTTCTTAAAAAAAACATTATTGCTGGTTATTTTGAAAGTAATGAACAGTTTTTTAGTTAGTTTTGTTTAAATTGAAAAACATGATATCTGTCATGTTAAGAACATATAGCTAATACTTCCTAATAAGGACTTACGTAGCAAGAATGATCCTTGAAGTCTGACAGAGATATAGTTACACACATATAATTCATATTTAGTTGGAATTGATACCAAAGCACTCTGTTTAGTCTGTTCAAAGCTTTTTCTTTTTCTCATTCCATAAAATATTTGACTCTACCATGTACAACTTTCTAGAAAAAGGCAAGTTTCGTTGGTCCTATAATTGAATTATTCCTACCCATTTGGTAGATCATCTGTATAAAACTTTAAACATCAACACAATTTGAAATATAATAAAATAGTTTATAGTTAGATTGACATTGATTGCAAAACAGTTTTGGATTTATATGAAATTTTATGGATACGATTTACGTGGTAGGAATTTTCAGTTCAATGATTGATTCAGTGAAAAAGTCAATCAAGAAAAGATTATTCAATGAATTTATATAAATCATTATTCCACCTCTACTCTGGTAATTAACTGTCCGTGCCCGATCAAAGGCTTTCTTATTCTTGGTTGGGCACCTATTTAAGGAACTTTTTGTGGCAACGAATATAGTTGATCAGTTTCCATAAATTTCAGTAATATTATCCGTGATAAATCTCTCTGTTATGGTATCTACTGGTGAAAATGCTTAAGCGGGAACTTTCCAGCATTCATGATGACAGCATTTATGGTCTTCCAAAGAGTCTAAGTTGTTGCACTAAATTTTGCTTCTAGCCATTTTTATCTATATTTTTTTGAATGCTTGAATAATGAGTTATTGACTGTTTGTCTTTTAAAAAACCTCTGTTTGCTGAAAAATGACTTTGTTTTTTCTCTCAATGATTTGGGTTCTTTATCATTTGCCCATTTACTAACTGATCATTTTTTCCCATGTAGCCAAGAATCTATGTTGGAAGAGGAATGCATGAAAGTCAATTTGCTCTTCTGAAGTAGGTTTCAAACTACACAGACTGTTCCCAAAGTAATTTATGCTAGTTTATTGTATGAAAAGCGTTCCATCATCTATACTCTTTCATGAATTTCAGGTATACTATTTTCTGGGTGTTGCTTTTGGCTTCAAAATTTTTATTCAGCTTTTATGTCCAGGTAAAATATTATATATGCAGTCACTGATACTTAACAAGCTAGCCTTGTGAAGTTGTTGGGCCTCTTTTTAAGTGTTGCATTATCTTCAGATAAAACCGCTAGTTAGGCCAACAAAGGACATAATGAGCATTCAACATGTTGCTTATGCTTGGCATGAGTTTTTCCCCAATGGTAATTTCTTCTTCTTTTTATCAAGACTTTGCACCTTGTGGTTATTTATATTGATCTCATATTTTCCACTCTATGCAGCTCAAAACAACTATTGTGCAGTTATTGCACTCTGGACTCCTGTACTTCTGGTATGTTATATATCCTGGTTATGTTTACATATATTAATCTGTTTACTTGTTCAGATATCTCAGTGTATCATATTATTTGCATTTTCAATACAGGTTTATTTCATGGACACTCAAATTTGGTATGCAATCTTCTCGACTTTGTACGGTGGCATTGTTGGAGCCTTTGATCGTCTAGGAGAGGTCGTCATCAGTTTATCTTATTTTAAATTTATTTGAGGCTGATTATCTTGTGTTTTTCTTTTAAAAGCTTTTGTAAAACACATACACACGGAAACTCAAACACATGTAGTCAACTTAAGAAATTTATAGGACCATTTTTATACAAAATACCAGATCATCATTTGCTTATATTTTCAAGAAATACTGAAATCTTCAATTTTTAAAGAACCTTGGACTTTGCTTTTCATTTTACAACGTAACTTCAGATTGGATTGTATTTATGGATAAAAAAAAGTAAAATATTTCAGTTCACAATCTTTTAACTGTTACTTATATATTTGCTTGCACAGATACGCACTCTGAGCATGCTAAGATCACGGTTTCAGTCATTGCCTGGTGTATTCAACACATGCTTGGTTCCTTCTAACACGAAAAAAGGAAGATTCTCCTTCTCAAAGCAATTTGCTGAGGTTCTTGCTACCACATTTTCATTGCCAAGTACATTGAGATAAAATATTTATTCATCTTCATTTTAGTTTCCATGCTCGTGTAGAATTCTGCAAGCAGAAGGAGTGAAGCCGCCAAATTTGGCCAATTATGGAATGAAATTATTTGCTGTTTTCGTGAGGAAGATCTCATAAGTGATAGGAAAGGCCTCAGACAAACTCTTCAGTTTTTTTCTCTCTTCTCAATCATAGCTTCTAGTCTTCCTCCTCTATGTTTTGATTCTCTGTTCAAAACCTTTTTAGGACTAAACTATGTTTGCATGACTCCAGGGAGATGGATCTTTTGCTGGTTCCTTACTCATTGGGTCTTGATCTCAAAATAATTCAGTGGCCACCATTTTTGCTTGCAAGCAAGGTCAGTGAGGTTCAATTTTAATATTCTTATGTTTATCAGTGGACCATATGATGACAGTGTTGACCTTTACAGATTCCTGTAGCACTGGATATGGCAACTCAATTTCGAGGGAGGGACTCCGATCTTTGGAAGCGCATATGTGCAGATGAATATATGAAATGTGCTGTGATTGAATGCTATGAATCTTTTAAACAAATTCTACATGATTTAGTAATAGGAGAAACTGAAAAAAGGTATATTGTTTTGGTGTATTCCAATTTTAGTTTACACTTCATGCTAAAAGCATCTAGATTAGAAATACTAGCAACCATTTTTTATGTGGTGCAACTTAGGTCCTGTTCCAACTTCCAACAACACTGCTTAGATCTGTTTTTGTAAAAAGACGGCTCTTGCAGTCTATCAGTTTTCATGAATAGAAATTACACTGTGATGTTTTTATTTCTCCTTTTTTATTCTATGTATACGTTAAAGCTCTTTTTGGATTATTGACAACATGAAGTATATAAATGAAAAGGGAAAAATAGTTAACTTGCCTAATCAATATTAGTTTGACTCACGTTAATAGCAGTTATAGTTGAAGCTTAATTTAATTAAAAATGAATCGTTGTCAGAACTTATGAATTCATTATGATGGATCAGGATAATTTCCATCATTATTAAAGGAGTCGAGAGCAACATGTCAAAGAATACACTCACTACAAATTTCCGGATGGGCTTTTTACCCTCCCTTTGCAAGAAGTTTGTGGAGCTTGTGGAACTCTTAGTGAGTCTTCAGTAGATAACTAACTATATTTGTAGTTGGTATTCTTGACTGGTTCTTGCCTTTAACCATTCTATTTGAAACTTGTTCATTCCTTTATTGTCTCAGAAAGATGCAGATCCATCCAAGCGAGGTACAGTGGTGGTTTTGCTGCAAGACATGTTAGAAGTGGTTACTGATATGATGGTAAATGAAATCAGGTTAGTTTAATATAACATCACTGAACTTGGAAAATATTAATATGATAATGCAGATGGATCTTTCTGTGTAAATTATAATGCTTACCTTTTCTTTTTCTTGCCATGTTCATCAGTGAATTGGCAGAACTTAATCAAATTAGTAAGGATACTGGAGAGGAAGTTTTTGCTGGTACTGAGGCAATGCCTGCTATAGCATTCCCTCCTGTGGTTACAGCACAATGGGAGGAACAGGTAGTTACTTAATATTGTAATTTTATTTTTATTTTTAATTTTAATTCTTATTATTATTTTTTAGTTTATATAATTATTCAACTATCCAAAAGTGTCTATAACCAATGAATCATTTTGGTTGTTTCAGTTAAGACGTCTATATCTACTCTTGACAGTGAAGGAATCAGCCATTGAGGTTCCAACAAATAGTGAAGTACGCAGAAGGATTGCATTCTTTACCAATTCATTGTTCATGGATATGCCACGTGCTCCCCGCGTCCGTAAAATGCTCTCATTCAGGTTTAGTAGTGTTCCTTGATTCACAGCCATGAACATATATTCCCATGTTATCTCTTCTTGATAATATAAACTGCAGGACAACCATGCTTTTATTGTGTAAACTAAATGGTGCAAATTAAAAATAAAGCTAATAGAAGCTATATCCATCAGTGTTATTTGTTTTTTTTTCTTTAGATTGTTTCACAAAAACTCTTTGAACATCGTATCATATGCCTTTTCTAAATCAATAAAAACGTGTATAGGCCTTTTGATACCTCCCAATATCTCCCTGTCGTTTTTCGTAGCACATATATTGATTCAATGGTCAATTTGCCTGTCATGAAATCAAATTGATTTTCTGTTATAATTGTTGTCATGTCTTAAATTGATTATTATTATTTTATTTTTATATATTATATACTAGACACAGAATACTTTTTCATTTATTTAAAAAAAATTGTCTTGGAATTTCTTATGCATGAGTTTTGAAATGTGATGCAACCAGAAGCTGTCCTGATCTTGTCATATATAACCTTTTGCTTCTTTTCAGTGTCTTAACTCCATACTACAGCGAAGAGACTGTGTATTCTAAGAATGACATTGAGGTTGAAAACGAAGATGGTGTGTCAATCATATATTACTTGCAAAAGATCTTCCCTGGTTTGTAATAACTCACACAACATAGCTTTACTGACTGTATAATGATAATATAGAACGGACTGACTGAAATTTAGTAACTTTTCCAGATGAATGGAATAATTTCATGGAGCGACTTGATTGTAAGAAAGATAGTGAGATATGGGAAAAAGATGAGAATATATTACAGCTACGTCACTGGGCCTCATTAAGAGGACAAACTCTTTGCAGGACAGGTATATGATGACTCCCTTTCCCCTCCCCTCTGGCTGGATTTGGTCAACTGACATTTTTTCCTCATTTATTTATAAATTAATATAGTTAGGGGAATGATGTACTACCGGAGGGCGTTAAAGCTCCAGGCATTTCTTGATATGGCTAGCGAAAAAGGTACCATGGAAAGCATCTGATTTATTGCTTTTTGCAAACCCTGGGACCTTAGTCTTTTCTTATTTATACACACCTTTAACAAACATTCCTTACGTATCTACAATCCAGTAAAAAGACCTGTCATATTCATTATGATAGCTCACAAGGGTAGTATCTGCCAAGATGATTGCACTTTTTTTTTCTTTCCATTTTTCAGTTTTGGTCTTTTGTGCAGAGATCCTCAAGGGATATAAAGCTATTACACTTCCATCTGAGGAAGACAAAAAAAGTCAGAGATCCCTATATGCGAATTTAGAGGCAATGGCTGACATGAAATTCACATATGTTGCTACCTGTCAGAACTATGGGAATCAAAAACGTAGCGGAGACCGCCGTGCAACAGATATCTTGAATTTGATGGTTAAGTATGTTTGTCTGTTAAATGAATGAGCATTTTAATTCAATATAGATTTGACTTTCAGTTTCCCAAGTTCACTTGACTGAAGAATCTAATTTTTGGTTTCTCTGTATATAGCAATCCCTCACTTCGTGTTGCATACATTGATGAAATTGAAGAAAGAGAAGGTGGAAAAGTACAGAAAGTTTATTATTCTGTATTGGTCAAAGCCGTGGACAATCTTGACCAAGTAAGTGTATACTAATGTCAGAAAAGTAGTTAACTCCTAATGGCTTCCCTAGAAATAATTGATTCTGTATCTTCTCTGAAGGAAATATTTCGAATAAAACTTCCGGGTCCAGCAAAGTTAGGAGAAGGGAAGCCTGAAAACCAAAACCATGCCATTATTTTTACTAGAGGGGAAGCTCTTCAAACTATTGACATGAACCAGGTAAAATCCAAAAATTCAAGCCATAACTTGTTGAGAATGGATGTCAGTGCCAATTGAAAATGTTGTATTTGCAAATTTCTACTAGGACAATTACTTGGAAGAAGCTTTAAAAATGCGTAACCTTCTGGAAGAATTTAATGAGGATCATGGAGTGCGCCCGCCTAGCATTTTAGGTGTTCGTGAGCATATCTTTACTGGCAGGTTATGATTTTTTTTTTCTACATAGGGCTAACACTGTCATGTTTAGATTCTATATTACTTAAATTTGTCACTTGTTACAGTGTCTCTTCTTTGGCTTGGTTTATGTCAAATCAAGAAACTAGCTTTGTCACAATTGGTCAAAGAGTTCTTGCAAGACCCCTAAAGTAAGCTTTTGTTTGTTTTCTGTGTTTTTTATTACACATTTGACTATGCAGTGTTTGTTTATCTTGTATGATGAATTAGGAACCACCTGAGAAACACTTGGCTAATATAAGACCTCTGCCCAAATTAAGGCAGCATTTTCAATGTACAACTAGTTTCGACGGCCAACATATTCAAACCTTAGCTGTTCTAATTTCTCTTACTGATGACTATTTCTACTTTCTGCCTCTTATTTGATTTTCTTCCTCGAGTGTCATCTCCCCTGCTATTTAATTTTTTGGTGACAATAATTAGTTAATTATTATACTTTTCTTCTTGCTATCCTAAGCCATTGTTGCAGGAAAAAAAATTCAAATACATATAATCAAAATTCACACGTATTTTCTGGCTTATGAACTATGATATATTTTTTCAATTGTAGGGTTCGATTTCATTATGGTCATCCGGATGTTTTTGATAGAATTTTCCATTTGACCCGCGGAGGAATCAGCAAGGCTTCCTGTGGCATCAATCTGAGCGAGGATATATTTGCTGGTAATATTCTTGATACAGTTTTATTGGTAGTGATATTGGATAGTTATTTCTCGGCATCACATGCCTTTTCTTATTCAGGATTCAACTCAACACTAAGACGTGGGAATATTACTCATCATGAATATATCCAAGTTGGAAAGGGTAGGGATGTTGGGCTCAATCAAATCTCTCTTTTTGAAGCTAAAGTGGCCTGTGGTAATGGAGAGCAGATACTAAGCAGGGATATCTACCGGTTGGGGCATCGATTTGACTTTTTCCGCATGCTATCATTTTATTTTACAACCGTTGGATTTTATATCAGCTCAATGGTAATGATTAAGCAAAAAGTATACTGATCATATTTTTTTGTATAAAAGCAATAATTGTTTTTAGGAAACTTTGTTGCTAAAATTTATACCTGATGGTGTGTTTAAAATAAAAATAAGAGTAATGAGTATGGAGCTTATTTTTGATGCATTAAACACTAGGATGATCTTCTAATATGTGAATTTACCAAGGCTTGTTGATTAAATCTTGAGATTCAAGTCTTGTGAATGAAAATAAAAAATGGGTCTTGGGAGAGCTTTATCTCCCTCAAGTGAGTGCATCTAACTCAACTCAGATCAATCAGGATCTAAAGTAACTTCCAAATATTGAGGGTCTCAGTTGAAAAAGAAAACATTTCTTTTTGTCTTGGTTACATTTCTTTTAGATTTTATCTTTTTGTTCTTAACTAGCTATTCTTGCACCTAGCACTAAAACTTTCTTCTGCTGTTCACAGGCAGTGGTCTTCACGGTTTATGCTTTCTTATATGGAAAACTTTATTTGTCACTGAGTGGAGTTGAGGCTGCTATAGTCAAGTTAGCTAGAAGGAAGGGAGATGATCCTTTGAAGGCAGCAATGGCTTCGCAATCCCTTGTTCAAATTGGTCTTCTGATGACTCTGCCGATGGCCATGGAAATTGGACTAGAGAGAGGGTTCAGAACTGCTTTAGGTGATCTCATAATAATGCAGCTGCAGCTTGCACCCGTTTTTTTCACTTTCTCACTAGGGACAAAGATGCACTATTTTGGGCGCACTCTTCTGCATGGAGGGGCAAAGTACAGAGCAACTGGGCGTGGTTTTGTAGTTCGTCATGAGAAGTTTGCAGAAAATTACAGGATGTATTCCAGGAGTCACTTTGTAAAGGGGATAGAGTTAGCTTTACTGCTTATATGTTATAGGATCTATGGATCAGCAACTCCTAATTCAACAACATATATACTTCTCTCGAGCTCAATGTGGTTTATGGTGTGTTCATGGTTGTTTAGTCCTTTCCTTTTTAATCCATCAGGATTCGAGTGGCAGAAGATATACGAGGATTGGGATGATTGGACAAAATGGATAAATAGCCGAGGGGGTATTGGTGTTCCTTCAAACAAGAGCTGGGAATCATGGTGGGATGAGGAACAGGAGCATCTGCAATATACTGGAATGTGGGGGCTGATTTGTGAGATAGTTCTTGTCCTTCGTTTCTTTGTATATCAGTATGGTATTGTGTATCATCTACATGTAGCCAGAGGTCACCAGAGCATCATGGTAATTAATTATGCTTGCCAAATTTTATTTCACTTCACGTTTTCATGTCAAACACTTGAATCTGCACCTCAGGGTTAGCTGGTTTATTACCTGTATCCATACTACATTGTAGCATTTAAGACCAAGAAGTCTCTTGAATAAAGGAGAATATAAAACCAAGAAGTCTCTTGAAAAAAGGGGGAGGGCCAGGGTTGCACAAAATAACAAGTTTTTCAACCACACATTCATATCCATAACCGGTTTTAAAAAACTAGATATTTAGATTATGGTTTGTGACCAATCCATATACTTTGGACGTGGTTATTAATTTTCTTAATTGGTTGTTAATTTGGATGTCTGTATATATATATATATATCATGAGCAAAAAAAATTTTGTACTTTTTTTTT
>JBBPBP010009779.1:5180155-5192334 GCA_037974735.1 Cicer chorassanicum
AAAAAAATATTTATTTGTATTTTTAGGTCAAAATTTCCAAAAAAGAAATTGGAGTTTTTTCCTGTGACACTCTAAACCCCTTTATTATAAAATTTGGGGTATTACATTTCTCAAATGGTTTTTGATAGAAAAGAATCTCAATTTTTATTTTTTGAGAAAAATTTTCCGAAAAAAAAATTGAATTTTTTTCCAAACAATTTTTTTACAAAAAAGTCTCAACTTTTTTTTTGAGAAATTTTTCTTTTCCAAACAATTTTATTACTTTTTTGGAGATAATTTTTGAAAAAAGTATTTGTTGTAAAACGGGTTATGGATATAATCGGTTTTTAACTGATTTTGTAAAATCAAATTCAACTATACGGATTGGTAATAAAAACTGGTTATGATAAATGATATTATATATAGGCGTAGATTGATTCTGTAAGGAGGTGGAAATATTATTATTTATTTAAAGAGAAGGGGAGGCACTAATCCATACATTTGGTTTACATAGCTACACAATCATTACTACGTTAGCACTTACGGAATGAAAAATAACTGCAATGAGACAATATTTAGTCCTTTTTATTATATAACATCTACCCTGGTGAACTGAAAAGAAATACATGGATAAAAGGTTTCTGACATTCGTGTTCTCCAGGTTTATGGGCTGTCCTGGCTAGTCATAGTAGCTGTCATGATCATCTTGAAGGTCGGTTTTCAATGATCAAACTGTTCATTATGAAATAAAGTTTATTTTAAATTAAAATTGATTAGTTATTGGTGGCGTACTTGCTTCTGAAACTGCAGATTGTCTCCATGGGTAGAAAGACTTTTAGTGCTGATTTTCAGCTTATGTTTCGGCTCCTCAAACTGTTTCTGTTTATTGGAGCTGTTGTCATTCTAGTCTTGATGTTTACTCTACTTAGTTTTACATTTGGAGACATCTTTGCGAGTCTTCTAGCCTTTTTTCCTACAGGGTGGGCAATTGTACAGGTATTTATCTAACAGCCATTAACTCTTTGCTTTGATGGATATCTCTATAGTATGTTTAGGCCCCTTAGTTTTGCAATCACTTATCCCCAGGTTTTGTCTCATGTTGTTGAATATAAAATAAGGTTCATTTATCATGCAAATGGCAAATTAACTGAAATATATTTCTCTACACAAATCTCAAATTATATTTTTGGTTACCTGAAGGAACATTTGTTGCTTGTCATGAAACCTAAGGTTGAGATTTATATTCATCATTTTCCACCGTATCCAAACAGGCGCTAAGTTCTTTTTCTCAACTCATGCTATTATTAGAGAGTTTCACTAATGACAGTTTTTGCTGTAAATGTAAAATTACTTCTTTCTAATCATCTGGCATTATATGCAGATAGCTCAAGCATGTAGGCCGTTAGTAAAGGGCATTGGAATGTGGGGGTCTGTCAAAGCGTTATCAAGAGGGTATGAATACATTATGGGTGTGGTTATCTTTGCACCAGTGGCCATATTAGCTTGGTTCCCATTTGTTTCGGAATTCCAAACTAGACTGCTATACAACCAAGCATTCAGCAGAGGGCTTCAAATCCAGCGGATTCTGGCTGGTGGCAAGAAGAATAAATAAGACAACTGAATCATTTGCAGCAATGCTGTTACAGACAGAAGATGAGATGAATTCTGCTTATTGTGATTCTGTGCGGACTGCGTAGTGAGACTGTAGAAGAATTCTTCAATCTTGCTTTGGAAAAATTCTTGAATATTGGAGAATATTGGACGGTGAACTGGATACTATCCAGAAAACAAAGCGTGCTAAACTACTATTGACCGTGTTTTGATCATTTTTGCGACAAATGACTAAATCAGTAGTCTTTTCTAATAGTTTAGGATAGGAATTACAAGATTATTGGTTTGAGAGGCAGTGGCATATTTTGACCAAAAGGAGAGAAGGACACTGGTTCCCCAGTAGAAGAATTGTGTTTGAATAGATGTAAATCTGTATCTAGTGGTTCTCAATCATTCTTATTCTCTCTACTCTAATGCCAAAGAATTGAATGTAAATATTTGTAAAGTTTTGTGGAATAACCTCGATTGATCTGCCATTTACTCTGAAAAATAACTAGAATATGACCCGCGCGTTGTGCGGGTTTAATTTTAATTTTTTTATAAGGTGATATATATATATATATATATATATATATATATATATATATATATATATATATATATATATATATATATATATTAATCTTGTAAAATTTTAAAGTTATAAAAAAAATGCGATATTGTAGAGTTTGTAATTAAATGAGTATTATAGACATAAAATATTAACCATGATTTAAAAGATAAATTACATAATTGATAATTGTAAACTCTATTTTTATTAAAGTATATAAGTTATGTAGGAATTTTTAAAATTTTAACATTTTTTCCTACACATATTAAAAAAAAATTGAAATAATACTCATGGTAAATATATGCATTGATAACTAATAAGAGAAACAAAACACAAATTTTTTTATTAGATTGACTAATTGTTATTTGTTTTGGTAAATATATGTGACGACACAATAATAAAAAAAAATACAAAAGTTGTACATTGACTATTTTTAATGTATAAATAAATATTTAAAAGTGTTTGAACATTTTATCAACTATATTGGTAACATTTATTAAAATATTGTGTATCAAAATTTACTTATTTAATTTGATTTACACCCAATTTCACAATTTCTAAATAAATAATTTAATTTTATTAAATTATTTTTTTTTCAGTAATGATACTATATAATATTCAATTTGAAAATATTTATGGAGGAATAACCATTATCAATAATAATGGAGGACAAATAATTGATATTTATTGTATTAAAATTGATAACTTATGGCACATGAATTGGTAATTTATTGTATTGATTGATATTGATAATAGATACTGGATTTTGGGATAGATGGATTGGAATAACCGTTATCAATAATAATGGAGATATTTATTGTATTGAAATTGGTAACTTATGGCACATGAATTGGTAATTTATTGATTGGTCAGGAGAGAAATTAATGGCAGGAGTCTCTTTTAATTATATATAATAGATATAGAGATTATTTTTAGTTTTGAATATTACAATCAGCCAACTTCCTTTTGGCAAATGATTATCTACGAGAGAGGTTTAGAGAAAAAACAATAATGATAGTAATTGATTCTCACCACAAAAAATGGAAAATTTTATGTGTTAGCACTTCTGTCTAAAAAAACGTAAAAATCACAATATTATCAACTATCTAAAAGTTTAAATTACATCAGACATAGAAAGAATGTATTCATGACTTAAAGAAGAAAAATTTCTTATAGTAAACCCTCAATTCAATTCTCCAATAATTTATCTACAGTATCATAAGTGATGTATGTGTGTTCACTAAAAGATATAACAGTTGAATACAAAGAACTTTGAGATTTGAGACAATTGTGAGTTTTCCTAGTAGTAATTTACAATCATGATTCATGAACATTTTTAGTGAGGAATTGCATCTATGATTAAAATGGTAGCTAAATAGCCTCTCCGAAATTAATTAAAATGTCATTATATCAGAATAATTCTTTCGCCAGATTAATTTTTTAAATATATGTAATCTATCTCGTATTTGTCCATATAAAAAACTAATATAGTATCGGTAAGATTTAGTTCAGCTGTCAGATACCGAAAATTGTTAAATGTACCATATCTTGATTTCAAATTCAGAATTTCAATGCATATTTCTTTACTATTTTATTAAAAATTAAAAAATTAAAAACTTAAGGAATGGGGTGTTTGTTTTTAGAGAAGACTAATGTTTGTCTCGAATAATATTTATACGAAATGTAAGAAAAATGTACTGCAATTAATTGATAAATACCTATTTATTCATCAATCATTTTTATATTACAACTTTGCTTGTGTATAAGTTTTATCTAATTATCGTCAAATTTCGTTTCGTTTGGAAAGTGTTTGTAACATTTAGCATAACTCTTCTCTAATTTCCTTATTATTTTTCATTTGGAAAGTGTACAGCTATATATGCTGTTTTTATATATTTTATAATTTTTTGTCACAAAAATTATACACCTTCTGATATTAAATATAAAAGGAAATTTAATTAAAAATATTTATTTATTTAGACCACTAAAATTGATAAATTTAATTCAAATACACTTTTGTATTTTCTTTTATATTTAAGATTGATGATTTACAATTATGTAATTAAATAACGATTTGAGTATTTAAAAAGAAAGTAATGATTTGATTCCTTAGGAAAAACCAAATACACAACTGTCGGTTTTGGAAACCTAACAAAAATCAACTTCATGATTTTAACACATAATGAAGCAAGATCAAATATTCTTATAATTCTTTGTCGTGTACAAAATCATAATGGAAAAAGGCATCAAGAAAGATGAATAACTTATCAAATGGAATTGTTGGCATATATATACTAGCATATATTTATATATGTAAACAAGCTAATTAAGTATATTAAATTCAAGATCATATGAACACTTAATGAGTTATATATTTAATTTGAGTAAGCTAGAAAGGTGCAGATGCTATGTCTCTGAATGTTTCTAGTGATGCTTGTTGGGCCATTAGTTCCAATTCTTCACCCGAATTCATGTTAACGGATCCCATATTGCAAGCAGCACTAACCACTGGCTGCAATCCCTGCCAATTAATTTATATTCGTGTCATGTTAATTTCTCCCAATCAAAAGTTTAAAAAAAAAATTAACTTTATGTAGCCACAATCACATTATGTAAATCAGAAATATCAACTTGCACATAAACTGCAGGTCTATAGACATTAATTTATTTGACGATTTCCACATCACATGTGTCAATTCAAGGTATATACGTATTTGATACTTTAATTAATAGTTAAATGAATTATTTATTTAATGAAAATTATTTAATATCATTTTAAAAAACTTAATAACTAAATAACAATCACTAAAAATATAAGTGAATAATATTTATTTTTTTAATTCATTATTAAATATAATAGTGAATGTTAAAAATATATAGAAAACCAATATTTTTTTTAATGGAAATGGTTATTTTTAAAAGTACAATAGCTATAGCTCTTTGATTAAAAAATTATCATTAATTAATCTATTAATTAAAAAAACAATTACACCAAAACTATATTAATCGATGTACCGTTGAAGCTCTCCCAAATTCTTTTTATTTTTTAAAAAGGACAGAGGTAAATAGTTAATAATATTGATAATAGTTTGTTGATATAAGGATCTAACCGACAACTTATTTATCAAGTCGTTCCTTAACTCCAAAGACCTCCCAATTTATTTTGTTATATGCAATCTTCCATTACAAGTTATTGTCTTAAAAATACACTGTTATTTTTCCTACCAAGAACCCAAAATCTCCATCTACATGTAATAACAACCCTTTACGGTAATTTTTTTGGTATAGGTAAATTCCAACACGAAATTATGAAGATTAATCCTTCTAATTAGATAAAATTAAATAAATGGCTAAACTAATTCCTAAGAGTTTAATTTTTAAGGCAAGTTTAGTAAAAAAAACTTTTAAGACAAGATATTTTTTTAGATTCGAATTTAAACTCAAAATCAATGACTATATCATCTCATTTAAAGGTTATTGAATAACCTTAAACTAACTAGTTTACTATTTAATTACAAACCAAAAAAAAAAAAAAACTTTTTGCATGTAATGCGACAAGAACTATAATATGCAAGTCTTGAAATCATTGTCTAAAAAAATAGTCTTCAAATCAGTGAAGAGGATTCATTAATTAATTATCGATAGAACTCCAAATTGCATATAACATACATATTTTGGTGATTATATTTCGCAATATACTTCAACAAACATCGAAAACTATTAATGACTACCTCGGTGAAAATTCTGGAAGCTTCTTCAAAGGTCTTTGTGTTAAGTATATATATTGCTAAATCCTGCAAATCCATCAATATATACCATATTATTATAACATACAAAATATCACCAATAAAAATGATATGATCATAGAAGATCAGAAAATAAATAAATAAATAAATTTACGTACTCACGACTCACCCTTGCAGATTGAATTTGGTCGATACCAAGAGTTCTAGGCTCCCTTTCAATCGATGAACTTCTTTCAATGTGTGGCAACATAGACGGCATAGGTACCTCCATTTTATGTGTGATATAATATAAGATATTTTTTCAAAATGAAATGCAAACCTTAATTAATATAAAAATCTCTCAATTATAACTTTCGTCTATAGTTGTTGTTGTGGAATGAAGGAAGAATGTCAATTGAATTGGCTCGTTTATATAGTTAGGAATATTTGGTGAAATCTAATCTAATAATATATATAACCTTAGATGGTGGACCACAGAAAGCGCAACGTGGCGAACCCGAAAAGGTTGGGTTACACGTGGCATAATAAATTTGGTACAACAGAGAGTGACATAGTACAAAAGTAGAATACAGAAAACACTAGTCTAAAGGTGATGTAAACGTGTTTTGTAAAAGGAAATAAAAAGAGGTTAGTGTATTTTGAACGTATTTAGTAAGTACGTGTTGAGACCAAGTTGGTACGAAGTAACGGTAGGCACCGCCATTAGATGGGTCCACGTGGATTAATCTAGCTTAGGTTGTAAACGTGTACGCATGAGATAGCAGCCTCATATGATTGATGTGGATTATGTTATTTCAACACAACATTTTTAAATAAATACATTACTCAGGCGATATAATACTTATATTTTTAAATTGAATAATATATTTTGAGTTTAAATTTGAATTCTTACTATTATTGAATTTTTTATAGTATTTACGGTATCTCATTTATAGATAAATCAATACAAACACCATATTCATTCACAAATTTAAATTTGTGTTACAAAAATGCCATTAATCATTTTTTTTTTAAATTGTTATCCTTACAAAGTATATCTATGGTAATGGTACATTTAAATCATTGTAGAGAATACGAATTTAAATTCATAATAGAACAATATCCTTAGTCTTTCCGTTTGAAATCTTAATTATTATAACTTATTTTATAATAATTAAAGAATTAAAAAACTTAAAAATAGGCGATTATTTAATATGAACTGCGAATATGTGACATAGTCAGTTTTAGTATTATCAAAATTGTAGAAAATATAAACTAATGTCAAAATTACAAACACAATCACATTTGAGATTTGAGATTGTGTGGACCACATTTGACTGCACATAATTTTCATCAATATCAAAAGATTGGTAGCGCAATCATTATAATTAATGCTATTTACTTTCTTTGTTTATTATTTTATCAAAATTATTTCAACTACTTTATAAACAATTTATAGCATAATTTCTCTTATAGCCCATAGATTAATATATAACTTATTTTTACAGATATAATAAAGTCAAAACATTTTTATATAAAATAAATTATTTTTATATGTTATTTGAAATAATTTATAAAAATTAATTAAAAATAGTTTATTAATATGTTATAAATTATCTCAAATTATTTTACAATTGTATATGTCAATAAATAAATTCAAATAAGTCAATTCAAATATATTCTTAATATACAAAAAAGAAACTAAAAAAAGAATTTAATAATTATATATTGTCAATGTAAATAATTTTACACTAATATAATCAGCATAGACCGTTGATTATGTAATTATTTTATTATGACTATTATAATTGTGTTATGAGATGATAAAATCGATTACTCTTATTAATTATTTATGTGAAATTGGTTTACAATAATTGTGTGCAATCTTTTTTTTAAAAGAAAGATAAATAAGTGGAATAAATAATAAATATTACTTAAGTCTATTGTAAAAAAAGATAAATAATATTATAAAAAATAACAAAAATTTCAAATGTGTGGTATGTGTCAAAATGACATTAATTAGAAAAACAAAAAGAACAAAAAATAAAAAGGTAAATATCTAAATGTATGTCTAATAAATACAATCTCTAATTCGTGATTTTTCAATTTTTCTACATTTGTGCTGGTAGGTTTAGCCGGTAGACAATTTGAAAGAAAAAAATAATCTCAAGAAGTATGGTTTTGTTGAAAAATGCAAATGAGATGATGACTATGAAGCACCATGCACGTGAGTGTATCGGATTTTAGTTACATGGTTCATATCGATAATATTCTATTGGGGTCCATTATGATTCAATTGGCTATTGCATGTCACATCACGAGCTTATTTATGCGTATCACTCTCAAACTTGCTTCTTCGTTATCTTTATAAATTATTATATTCTCTTTCAATTGATTTCTATGACCTATATTGGAGTACACGAGGAGCCACTTAATTGAATTATTGATGCTTGATTGGGGGAAGCTGCTACCTGCACCCCTGTTTAGACTACGCACACATCTTTTCAGCTTTGATAATTTCTTTAATTTAATTTAATTTCAAATATTAATTAAGTTTTTAATTTTTTATTTAATTTTAAATATGTTTTAAAATATTAATAATATTATTATTTAAAAAAAATTAAATTTTTTTATCATTATCATTATCTATAAAGAAAGATAATATTATTAATATTTTAAAACATACATAATCAAATTATTATTTAAAATTAAATAAAAGGTTAAATAAAAAATAACTGAATTATTATTTAAAATAAATTAAAAGACCATAAAAAAATATCCTTTCTATTTCAAAAAAAGTTAATTTAGTTCTTTACTAATATTTTGATCAATAATTTTTGTATATTTGTGTTAAAGTTAATTAAATCAATATTTTGGGTGCATTTATTTATTTAATTTCGACTACATTAATTAAATAAATTGTTTCTATAATTCAAATTAAAATTAAATTTTTGATTAAAATCATAACAAAAAACGTCATTACCAATTAGATTTAAACATAAAATTTTAAAAATTTGTGATATTAAGTATAAAATACAGTCAAACTCATTCATAAATTACGTATAATTCAACTATTTATAATTTAATTTAATAATATCAAAACATATTAATTTTTAAATGTATCACATAATTATTTTTATTTATTTAAAAATATGAAATACCATAATTTTAATAATGTTGCACCATTGAATAAATGGTGACATTGAAATTTTTGCTGACTATGTATTTTTCATTAATAAAAAGTAATTAAATTGAAAACTTTAGTTTTAATCAAAAATATATTTATTAAATAATTTGAAGAAAAGGAATTAAATTTTCACGAATGTGTGGTTTCTTCAACCACCAACAACTATCGATTTCAGCATTGTCTTCGATTATTCCGGAAGCTACAAGGTGTTTCCCGAGCGGAGACTAAGCCAAGTAAGTTTTGTGCGTTTTTGCCTCTTCCTATGTCTCTTCAAGAATTTTTTATGAGTAAATCTTCTTCTAAAGGACCCTCAAATTCATCCATGGTGGTGTTCTGTTGATAAGGGTTGTTGGAGTTACTTCTTCACTTGCAAAGAGACCCAACAACTCCTTACTCTTCGATATGAAATACAAAGCAATGCTTCGATTTGAGAGAAGACATTTTTAAGTTATTGGTTTGTGGTTCTTTTCCAAGAAGATGAACAATTTTTTTGAGATTATTATTTAAAATAATAGTTTTCTATTTTAATTACATGTTTTTAAATTTTTAATATTAAAAAAAGTATAGTTAACAACGTTTTTCATGACAAAATCCATTCCATGGTGCCACGACATTGGAAGGATGTCATTTCATTCTTTTTAAATAAAAAATTAATAAGAATTAAATTAAAAGTATTTTGAAATTATAAAAGTATTTTTTGAGAAATTTTTTTACAAAAACTAAAATTAAAATGTACAAAAATACATTATTGATGCATTTGTTTCAGATTTTTTCGACCTAAAAATTATTTTTTATTAATAGAACAATAATTGTTTTATATTTTGGAAAAATCATTTTCTTAAAAAAAAATATTTTTTGGCTAAACAAAAGCTAGAAATAGTATATTTCTTGAGATGAGAGAAAAAGACGACACACAATTAAAAAATACGGAACTTAATTTTGTCCTCCTTCCGTGCGATTCTGATTATGAAGTAAATTTTATTCTCTTTTTCGATTTCTCACATCGTTTTTTATTGTTTATATTCCTTTTATTTGAATTATTTTATCTTTCCTTATTCATATGTTGATACAAATTTATTTTTACTTTTGTGGATTTATTTATGATGAGTACTTCATTAATCAATTTTAAAATGGGTCTAAGAAATGAATTAAAATAATAAATTTTGAAGTGACTAATTTAAAATATTTCAATTATTTACTAACGACCGTTTTAATGACTGTGAATAATCAAACTTTGACATGCTTATGATAATTTTAGAAGAGAAGTTAATGTATTTAAAAAAGTGGTGTCTTAATGATAATTTTGTAGTTTAAAAAATCACATTTATAAAATTGTATACAAACATATTAAAAATCAGTTAAAAAAATCATTTTATGATAATAAACAAACAAAAAAAAATAAACAAATCTTTAAAAATTAATTTCTAAATTTTCAAAATTAAAAATAATTTTTATTTAAGGTCAAACGTATTCAATAAAGTCTTTTTACTATCTAAACCTATGAACAAATTATATGATAATTTATACATTTAATTCAATTATTTACTTTTGTAAATAAGTTTATTGAATAAATTAAATATTGTTAAACTAACTATCGTGTATCATGTTTGAACCATGACTTCACTTGTTTCTATTTTCTTTATCGTTTCATTTAAAAATAAAAATAAAAACTAGAAAAACATTGAAAAATATGGATGGATGATTGAATTGAATTAAAAATAGAAAGGATGGTTTTGTGGGTTGAAGTTGTTGGATATTGCGGTTGCCATGTTTGCCAGCACAGCAGTTTTGGTTAGAATGATGTTTGTTTTATATGATGGCTGCGTCACTCTCACTTTCATCAGTAAATATTTATTAATGAAGTTTTTATGATGCTTGTCCCGTCTCTCTTTCTGTTTCTCATATGATGAGATATTTAAGATGAGATACATCTTTAATGCATGGGGGTTAACATTTTTATGTCTTGTCATAAAATTTGAAAATTTCCTTAATATAACTACGATAAATAAATCATTAGCAACAAACCTCCATCATATCGAGAAAGAAAATGGTCTCCAACTTGAGGTAGAATAACTTACGTGTAGGTAAAACTAATGATAAACAAGAACCTCTAAATAAACTCAATGTTTACTCGTGATGAATGGAGGACTCGATGCTAAGAATGAAATATGTTCCGTAAATATAGTATTTCAAATTTGTTACTTATATTTTTTTTAAATGAATATGAGATCCAACTTGAGACTTAATTGAATTAGTTATAATAATATTTATTATTTCATTTGAAAAAGAAAGAGTATGACCAAAACCTACTTAAAAAATGAGACAAATAAAAAAAAACAAGACTAAAGAATTTTTAAAAGTTTATTAACTAAATAAGGGAGATTATATACTACTTAATAATCATATTAACAATAATAGAATTGTCTATTCAATTAAATATAAATAATATGTAATATTTTTTCCAGTGATGTGGCCTTGGCCCTTGGACATGGGCGACTGTTTGGGGTCCTATTTTGTTAGAGTCTAAAATTAACTAGGATTAAATATAGTTTTAACCCTCTTACCTTTATCAATTTATAAAATTACACCCTTATTTTAAAATCTAAAAGTTTTGGTCTTTTATTTTAATTTTTTAATTAAAAATATCGATGTGGTATACTTTAAATAACATGATATATGATGCAATGATGTAGAATGATTAACACTCATAAAACCGTAATAAAACATTTTAAAAACTTAACTTTCAATTTCGGAATTTTTTAATTTTGTTATATTAATTAATGACACATGAATAATCAATGTATCTAGATATATAGTTCTAGATATATCATAAAATTATATGTCACGTCATTTAAAATATGTCAAACCGTTAACTTTTAGTTTAAAAATATGAGGGAGAATCAAAATTGTCGACTTTTAAAATAAAAAGATTAATATCATAAATTGATGAAAATAGAATGATCAAAATTACAATTAAACCAATTAAATATTAGGAGAGACTATTTAATTTTGTATCTTTTTCTCTTTTTTATACAAATCATTCATACTAAATAACACTACAAATATATATCGAAGGAGATGTCAAACTTGAATAGAAGTAGTTGAGTATATATATATATATATATAT
>JBBPBP010009779.1:5200578-5243965 GCA_037974735.1 Cicer chorassanicum
AAAAAAAAAGTAAAATAGTATTTTCGAATACTTTGGAAATGAGAGATAAATGTGAGGAATAGGCGGTAGATTTCTCACAGAATTTTGAGTCAAGTTTGCCATGAAACCTGAAAGCGTTTATTGACTCCAAAAAAAAAAACTTGAAAGTCATTTTGAAATGGTAGGGGGGCGTTGCTTTTGCAAACTGTTTGCAAAGCGAAGTTCATTCAAGCATGAGTTTGTAAACATCAAGAATTTCTTTTTCCCCCAATGCCAGATTTGACTTGGTTCAATGCACATAATTCTCAACTCAACAGGATAAGTAAAACTGTGATACAGAAACAATGCCATCAAACCTTAAATATTTTACAGACAGATATGAAGGTGAAACAAGTTTCACCATGAAAGTGTAAACAACAGGATACGATCACACATCATTGAAGAATTTTGTAACAATTTTCCATGGTGAAGTATTGAAGTAACACCTCTGGGAAGATAGACACCGCTGAACTGCTGTGATCAAGAATAAATTACAGAGAGCAGTTGACCAACACCGATGGTCTGCCCATGAATCGCTCCATACCGACATTCAAATTGTACAAGGTCAGTATCTGTTCAACAATTTCAGCACACCGTAGATGAATCAGTCAGTTTACCCAGTGCCCATCTCCACATCCAATTTAAATGTGATCTGTCACACTAAAAATCACTGTACACTGCATTATCAGCAGTAGGAGGCAAACGCAACTTCTCCAAGCAGCAGAACTCCATTTTACATGGAACGAGGGGGATATGAAAAAGACCAGGCTTCAGTAAATTTAACCTGGTCTATGTTTTTAGGAAAGTTAGAATCTTCGAACCGGGAGAAAATGAGGCAGCATGCGACCACCTATTAACCCTTTCCTCCCTCTAACATTTAAGCAACTCCATATTGAACAAACCACTCCCACTATAAATGTAATTATAATTGCCGAGCATTCATCGTGCAAGCTTGGCCAAAATGGAACAACCAAGTTATCACGAGTGACAAATTATCTCACAATATTCCATTCAAAACCCTCTGATAATAATCATACTGCCGTGTTCTCCAAGCATCCAGGCTACTGCTAATAAGAGAAAGCACCAAGGAGACACATTGCTGCCAAAACAAAAAACAAAAACAATATGATCACAATCAAATCCAAAACATTTTGCTGTTAAGAAAACTCAACAGTAATATTGGAACCTCTTCTGTTAAACTGAGATGGAATCGCTTTCGTAAGTTCTGTATTGTCCGTATAGCACCTTTAAAGCATGGGAAATCTGAATCCTGATACCGATACAGCCATAAAAAGAAAAGGTTCAGGGAAAATCTAATAATATATGCACAAGAAACAATTGAGACTTTCAAAAGATAAAATAAGTGAAACATGGGGTAATTTTGCCAGCTTGAGGGGAATGTCTGTGAAAATTGGATAGTTATGGTCATACAATGTCATATTAGTATAGTAAACAAAGTAACATTAATCTTTGTATTCAATGTGAATATGTGATTCAATGTGTGTGTGTAAGTGAGCTCCATTGTTTAAGACATGGATCCTCATATGATCTCTTCTTTCGCATTTTCTCAACAAGAATTATGTTAGCTAGCTGCTCTTTGCACAAAGATGTGAGCATCCAATAGTCCGAAAATATCATACAGCACAATGTAGGAAGGACAGCGTGATCAAAATGTAAAACCAATGGGATACTT
Organism: Cicer chorassanicum; assembly: GCA_037974735.1. Classification (NCBI taxonomy): domain Eukaryota; kingdom Viridiplantae; phylum Streptophyta; class Magnoliopsida; order Fabales; family Fabaceae; genus Cicer; species Cicer chorassanicum. The sequence continues at coordinate 5,202,290 of JBBPBP010009779.1, forward strand.
TCAGTCATTTGACATTTGCAAGGTTGCTTTTTAAGAAAAGCATAATCTTGGCTATCCATTATACTGTTCTGAGAAGCTGGAAGTAAAGATCATACAAGACAAAGAACACAGGCAGAATAAATATTAGATAACCATATAACCAAAGGTAACTAACATTCATATTACCTGCAACATCTCAACAAGAAGAATAATACGCTCAGCATGCTTGCGGCAAGTGAGGAAGCCTTGAATGCATAAAACCTGGATTGCAGGGACAAAGCAACATGACAAATTTAGAGCTTAGAATAGCACATGTCATCTACAATCTCTTAAGGAAAGATCATGAAGTTTTTATCAGCACCTTAAAATAATCAAAGAACTCGCTTGGCACTCCCTCGGCATCAGAATCCATAACCTAGCATAGTCGCATTAAAGTGATTATTATACGGAAACTTGAAACAGGGTGAATAAAAAGGAAATAATCCATGTTACCTCAAGAAGCTCGCGTGTTAGTTTAAAAGGTGCACTTTCAAAATTAACCCCACCAGGTGATTTGGAAAGCATAAAGCCAAAATCAATATGTATGATATGACCTTCTTCGTCCAAGAGGAGGTTCCCATTATGCCTATCCTTTACCTTGATGACAACAAAGGAAAAAGAGAAGTGGGAAAAATGCAAAGCATTCAAAAAATAATAAAAGAGCATAATGTTATCAATCAAAGTATAAAGCACCAATGATAAAGTTCCTCACTTGCAGAAAGTAGCACACCAGGGAATATCCCGCCATACTCTCAACAAAGTTCCTCTGAGACAAAGAAAGTAACCAAATTATGAAAGTAAAACAGAATTAGCGAAATGAAATTTTCTCAATTTTAACATAAACCACTATGTTCTTCATCACACAAGTTAAAATTAGTAAACCTATGAAATATCCCTTTAAATTAAAACACTAACAAATGAAACAAAAAAGTTCTGCCAGAAAAAGGACGGGGATGGAGAGAAAATAAAGAGCAATCAGAACTAAATGTTGTAACTTGCAAGTGGAAGTCGGTACCTAAGAAACAAATCAACCCTAGTACAGTGCAGAAAGGGATGCCGAGGAGCCACTGCTTAATAATTTAAATTTACCAGCACATTGACTTGAACAGCAGATGAGAAATACATAAAATGGCACAGAAATATGCCAAAGTAATACATAAAATGGTTTGAAACTCATTTGATTTTGTTTAGATAAAAATTTGATACTGTTAGGGCAGAACAGGAACAAAAGTTAGTCCTTTAGTTAGAGATCAATTAGATAAATAGGGGCAAAACAAATGGAAAATTTATTGGCTGTCCACTCAACAAAATATGAAATAAGATTATCCAAATCGGAAAGGGGGAGGGACATATAAATCTAAACATAATATATACAAGCAGAAAGAATCTCCAATTAAGAAGTCACTACACAGTCTAAGATGAACAATTTCAGTCAATGAATAGATCAATTGTATTTGTATCTGCATCTCTAAATTACCTGGGCAAGTTTAAAACTTGGAGAATTTTCTTCATATTTAGCATTGAAAAATTCACGTAAACTTGAGATGTTGGGATATCTGCTTTTGATTGAATGCAGGGAAGCCTAGAAAGCATTAATGTTTTTATTAACATATGCAAAATCGTTGACATTGCAATATATTTGAAATGTGTGATCACAAAATTACCGTATCTGGAATTGTTTCAATGAGAGCTGTATAAGAAGAGGTACACAAAACTTCATAAGGGCGAAGCCAAAGGGGTAGACCAGCTTCTTGGAAAATATCTAGCATAAAAAAAGATTCAAAACCCAATGATTATAAGTAACAAGTATTGAAGCACAGACACTTCTGCATCCTGGTTTACATGTGCATCAGAACATAATAAAACGAGACGAGAGCCAAATCAACTAACGTCAACAACTCTTAGACTTATGAAATAAAATTTGTTTACTAGACAATTGCATTCATGCTTTGGAACATAATTCCACTTCAATTTGCAATTACTGCATTTAAAACTGCAACAATGTAGATTTACAAATCCACAATGAAACTTATATTGAGATATTACACACGCATTCTTATTCAGAGTGTTGACATAATAAAAATGATTTGATCTTTCCTTTATCATTGTGGAGTAGAACAACTTCACAGAATTGGAAATAACGAGAGCCCAAAAGTAGAGAAGACCTAGTACAAGAGGCTTGTGGAAAAACTCATTTATCTACGCGTCACCAGGTCAGACATTGCTTGTAGTTAGTGTGGCAAGTCAATTTATGCATGATCAACGGGAGTGATTGTTAGGTCCTAGAATAAAGGGGAGTTTGTTAGGATTGAAGTTAAGAAGTTATTAGGGGTTAGTTTAGTTGTTAAGTTTATTAGGAATTCTTTCTTGCTAAAAGAAAGGATCCTAACAGTGACATTTACAAACAGTGAATAGAGTTTTTTTAGTACTGAAGGCAAGTCCAGGAAGAGGACTGTTATTCAAGAAGAAAGGAAAACTGTCAGTTGAAGTGTATAAAAAACGGACAATCCATGATTCATTGCAAATAGGAAGTCCACCTCAAGGTATTACATGTTTTGGGAGGAATAAAAGTAGATGCCAGGGAAACCAAATCAACCATGAAGGCTTTATATTTGGGAGAAACTTTTTTGCAACATAAGGAACACCAATGGAAGAAATGGTTAATTTCTGCACATGAAGAAACAAAACAAAAGATTTGAAACACCACCTACCATAGAAGTGAGAAATAAGTTGAACAGCCAGATGCTCTTGCCTGCAATCATCTCCACTCTTCACAATAACCTATGTTAAAAAGGGAAAATTGCACCAACATGCTCATAAGAATTTCCATATGAAGCACATATTTTGAAACAGAAACAAAAAATAAGCCAACCATTCTTTATTGAGTCATATTAATAATCATTAACAAAAAAAAAAGACATGATAGTGAAGCTTTTGACACAAGAAATTGCTATTTTCTAAATACTGCGTAAATACCATATGTGAATTCATAAACAATACTACCTCCAGTTCTTTTTATTAAATACAGTTAGGTCAATATTATGGACCAAATACATCAATTTTTGTTGACCCGATTGTCTTATATAAAAAGGACTGGAGGGAGTACCATTTTTATGTATATATCATTGAGTTCATAAATTAATAAATTTCCAAAACAGGTAACTAACTACATATAAAGACAATTCTTGTGCTTAAAAATACATGCTTACCGATCGCAAGTCCCAACCAGGTAACTTCCCATATATCGAATCCTTGCGTACCCTTTCTTTCTTTGCATCCCAAAGTTCACCAGACAAAGCATCACTGGCCTTAGGAGTAATTCCATTAGCCTGTTAGGAGGAATCATGTCATACTACAACTCTGCAATCTTAAGGCCAAGTGAAAACAAAATTTAATAATTCCGTCTTACCATCGGTTGTGCATCTGATGAGTCTTGGCCAGCACCTTTCAAAGGGAGTCCGAGAGGCGCTTCCCCTTTTGCTGCGGCAGCCTACCAAATGTTCAAATGTTGACAATAAAAATAAAATTAAAATAATATTCAAATTAGGAAACCATTTTTATATATAATTACAATGAGGGGAAAAATAAGAGCATAGTAGTTATTTTGTCCAATAAGTTTATTCATTCAGCAGTGATTATTGTTTCCTTATTGTAACCATAATGAACAAAAGTAAATTTCAACGTTAACTGGCAAATGCCTAACAAAGGCATGAGAGATAAATATGCAACTCGATATAACCCCAAATCATACCATCATTGGCTTATATTATTGAATTAAATGTCATGGTGTTGAAGGTTTTTTGCTACAACACACTATTGGGTAATATTGTTATCCTATGTTCATCTTATTGTATATGCTATCACATTATATGATACATGACACAATATATCTTCTTAAATCTTCCATTTACCAGTAATAAGATCGCCACAAAAGCATTTATATTCTAAATTGCTGCATGCTCATAAAGGGTATAACATTACAAATCTTGCATGAAACATCTGAGAAGTTAACCAGTACATTTAAAGGTGCAATGTTCATAAAGCATTGTTAGTAAACCTCTTATCAAGAATGTGCATGTGAGGTGCAATCCCAATACACAAGGCCCAATCTAATGTAATTAAATAGAATAAGCATGGCAGTAGGCTTGCCATTCAGTTTTTTATGTTGGTTTTAGGCTTGGGAGAGACTAAGCTCTCTAATTCCTAGAAGATTGATTAGTTTGTAACTTTCCTGTGAGCAGCAGTTTGTGTTTCCTATCTTTGTATAAGTATAACCGCATTTGCAGGAAGTTAATCCTCAGAGCAGTGTATTAATATCAGTATTCATATATTCTTCCATTCTATTACTTAGCCACATATCAAAAGATCTATCAAGCCTCTATTGTACCAACAACCAGATATGAATACATATGCATTGAAACAGTGTACTTTATTATTCTGCAGCAATGAGTTGATAAAGCAACACTTCTACAACCGGAGAGGTCTTCATAATTCACAAAAGCTAGACATTTACAACTTATCAGCAAAGTTTTATGTGAAAGCACATCAATAGCAGTAAAAAGGCACTCAAAGGCTTACCTTTACTTCTTCTATTGCCACTGTACTAGGAACACGACGATGTTCCTTCTTCCGAGGTGGTGCTTGATCCTCAATATCTTCCAATCTAACCCCAGGATCAGCTGTCAATACTATTTGTACCCATTCCAGATCACTGTCATGTTCCACTCCTACTGCTTTGCATGCACCTTCTCTATAAGTCTTCCCTGCCTGACCATTATAGCATGTTTCCACCGAAAGATTCAAGCTAACAAATTTTGTTTTAGGCTGAGATACATGAGTCATTGCCTGGTCAATTGCTTCAGCAGTTGATCTGGACATCCTATCATTGCTATTACGGTACACCTCCTGTGCTGTCCGTAATGGATATGCCCAAGGGGGTGGTTTTTGCAAGAAAGCATCTCCATTTGCCAAAGGAATTCCACCTTGAGAAAGCTTCTGAGAACTGGATGTCTCCTTGAAATTACTATAACAAAAAACATGCAGAGAGAGGAAAATATCAATAATGTGTTTCTCATTTTCCAAACTACTAACTCTTCACAATACCAATGAATATTATCCAAATTATACCTTGGCATTTCACATCTCAAAACTTCTAAGCAGATCATGTAAGGTGCCTTCTCCCTAGAATTCAAGAGAACAGCTTCATCTACTGGTATATGAAGCACACGATACATGCCCTTTCCCAGTGGAAAACAGACTCCTAGAAATATATGACGGGCAAGATTCATATAGAAGCAAGAGATCCACAAATCATAATCAGTGGAAAAGTGGTAACTTGATCGGAAAACATAAAAAAGGATACATGTTTACAGTAAATGGACTGCCAGTAAAAACCAAATAAGTAGTTTTAAACATAATTCCTAGATAAGTGAAAAACTGCATCAACGACAGGTGACTGGGAAATTTCATCAATTTATCTGCATAAAAAGTTCTGCTTCTTGAAAAATAAGCCATTATTTCGTCATACCTCTGACGGAAGAAGAAAATACACATGCATTGGAATTGGGAATTTTACCATTTCTTCAGGAGAAAAAACTGCCGCTTAACAATGGGTTATTTATTGTGTTATACATTGAAAGGAACAGGAAAATATAGATATAAAGCCTGAGACTAAACCAATAAATGTGACATTGTTGCTACTGAAAAATTCCAGACCACACTTTCTAAAAAGAATTAACCTGCTCATTTGAAATATACAAAGAAGTAGAGAAATTCAAAACCAAAACTAAACATCATTCAGATAATATGGATAGAAGTCAAGACATACCTCCAGTGTTTTGAACCTCTGTTACATGTATATTGATCTCTCTAAGCGACTAGAAACATAGGAATAACAGAGGTGTCAGAAACACAAATATGGAATACAATAGATTTTTGTTGATAACATCAGTCAAATAGATGAAGAAAGCATCAAAAAAGGAAAATTCCAGGAAATGACCTCATGAAGAGCACTTTTGCGACCTTCAATTGGAAACACATCCACTAACCCATATGATGTGTCGCATAATGACTGCACAAATTCCAATGAGTCATGGTAAGCCCCTTTCCGGAACTGAGATGGATTGATCGGTAACGGGGGCTTTGTGATTGATTTTTCACTTTGCTGCTTTGGGGACCCAGGATGCTTCTGCAAAAGTAATTAGATACGCCCAAATGTGTCAGAACTAAACGGAATACTGAAAATTGCACTTGCTTAAATATAAAAAACTAGAAAACATAAGGCAGAATGTATTAATACTTGCAGTATTTTTCCCTGAAGTCCGACCTAAACTAGAATCAGAGACATCACAAATATGAGCTATTTCCAATGCTATGCTAACATGCAAGCAATAAATCATACATTTAGGATTATACCATCGTTTATTTAAATTGATTTCTTAAGAAATGTACCACATATTTGTGAATTAACTCTCAAAGACACCTTGAATAAAAAATTGAAAATTCTTATAGGGACCCAAATTATATATTATATATATTTAAAATTAAAAAATGAAGAAACATTTTGGAATTTTTTTAGGGGGAGGGGTGCAGGTAGCCATTCCAGTGGCTGTTACAAGAACATAAGCAATGTCAACGGATACTGTATAACATATTTGCTATTCAAAAAATCACGGAGGGACATTAAGCGACTTTTATGATTAAGGAGGAAAATAATGAAGTGTCTGTATATATTGGTCCAATTCATACTTTTCAGTTTACAATCCAAATTCCATAATAGAACTAAACCAAATCATTTAATACATTCAGCATACCTCTTTCTGTCTCTTTGACCCCAATAGCTCTGAATCTTCAATTGACCGGTCACGGTCTTTGAACAATTTACGGAAAAAGTTTTCTGTACCAGGACTACTTTGAAATAAGCCACCATTATTACTAATTTCATTGGCTGGACTACTTTTGCTGTCTTCAGGGTGCACTCGGAATAGTCTTTTGAACAAGGAAAACTCAGAAGGCTCTTCTTCCTCACCATTGGCAGTAACCTCTTCAGTTTTATCATTCGTGTCTTTTTTGTCCTCAAATTTATCCTTGAAGAATTTGCGGAAAAACCCTTCTTTTTCATCCTCTTCATCAGCAACATCTCTGTTGTCATTTCTATCGCGCCCATCCTTCCTATCTTCGAATTTCTCCCGGAAAAACTTTCGGAAAAATCCATCTTTGTCTTCATCTTCCACTGTTTTTGTATCTGTTTTGTCCTCAGAATCGTTCTTACTATCCCGAAACAACTTCTTAAAAAATCCTTCTGAACTTGAGGTCACATCATCGTCTTCACTTCTACTGTCCCTTAAGATCCTTTGAAAGAAACCATCCTTTTCAGAGTCGTCATCGTCACCTCTACTGTCCCTACTCTCTCTTAAGAACCTTTTGAAGAAATTGACTTTTTCAGTGTCTAAGGCATCTTTATCGGATGACTTCCGAAAATGAAATGCATCACGAATTTTTTGGCCAAGCTCGTCATCACCTTTGCTGTCTCTTAAAAGCCTTTTGAAAAACCCATCCTTTTCAGAATCGCCGTCATCTTTGTCTGCCGATTTTCTAAAAAGCAAAGCATCTCTAACCTTTGGACTTGGCATAAACTTCTTAAATATCCTGTTCTCATCAGGAGACATCGGATTTCCATCTTCTTGCACATCATTCCCCGGGGAAGGTGAAAACGACAAAGACTTCTGACTTGGCGGTGAGGTTGTTAATGACAATAAACGATTTTTAGACGAAAGTAACCTATTCAAAACTTGACTCTTGCCTTGAGGACTCGGAGGTTCAGTTTGAGGCCTTATGAGAGGCGGCCATTCACCCATCAAGGTAGCTGCAATCTGACACTTCTCCTGAATTCTACTAATCCCTTCATTATCATCAGAGTCCTCAAGCTCAGCCATCAAGAACCAATGCACCTTCAGAGCAATCTTAAGCGACTTCGAGCACATATCTATCACAAACTTATCCAACGATGGACTAGGCTTGTGTATCATCATGTAACATATTTGAAACAAATAACTCTCAAGCCCTTGCAAGGGAAGAGTGTACATTCTATTACAAAGATAATCACGCACCCCAGCATGATCGTGCTTGTACAAGTAGCTAACAGCAATCCACTCACAGAAGAATGCCGAATCAAAGAACCTAATAAGCCATCCATTTTCACTAGAGTCACTGGTCAGGTTTGACTTTGGCTCAATTTCCCTGGGTTCATCTGCATAACCACGAACGAATCCTAAAAGACGCACCATCCTCAATCTACTATCATCAAAACTATACCCTAATTTCAACTGTATCAAATTCAAAAGAACTAAACCATTTTAATGATACCTTTCCCATATAAACCTTATAAAACCCTATCCGAAAACCCTAATTCTCACACAAATCTATATTACCAATATCATCAATTGTCTGATTCGAGCGTCTTGAAGCTACAGAAAGACTCGAGCACCAAGATTTTGAGCAGAAACCCTTGCACCGGCGAATAAAATAACAGAGCAACAATTCACTGAGTTTAATTCCTGAGGAACAGGAAACTAAAGCAACAGGTAAAATAATTGAGGAATTTTCGACCGAAATTGCAACACGAATTTGAATTGGAGGAAACGAAGGTGCACGAACTGTGCGAACGCGATGAAGACGTGAACCTGATTCTTGAAAACGGTAGGAGAGCGTGGAGTTGAAGGTGGATCTTAACAGCTTCTTCGAATTGGGGGGTGATTGCGGCGGCAACGGTGCGGCAACGGTGATCGTTGTTACTTTTTTCAGAGTGAGGAAGACGACAAAAGGTGATGTTCGAGTTCGAGTACATTAAACGTGAAAATTGGAAAATAAAAATAAATAAAAAATTTGAATATGTTGAACCAACCAGAAAAAGTGAATGCTTCTCATATGCGCATAATTGTAAGTTGCGCACACCGAGTCGCGTGCGTGGGAGGTGGAAATTGGAATACCATTTTTTTCATAAATGGAAGTGGTTTTTTTTTCTAACTACAGGTTGAATTCGTCCCAAATTATAGATAAAAATACAAAAATAATCGAACGAAAAGTCTCACGTCAAAAAAATAAGTGAAAGAAAGTTTAAAATATTGATTAATTGATTTTAAAATATTTTTTTGGTTACAAAGATATGAAAGAATAATAATTAAAGAAGTAACTTGATTGATTGATATAGTTATGAATTATTTATAATATCTCTATAATTTATGAAATAAATAGGAGAAAGTAATAATTTAGTAACTAAATTAAAAAATTACTCGTTTTATCTCCTCTATAATTTAGTGGCATTCATTTTCTAAATAGTGGAGATTACTTAAATTCAACGAATCTTTAAAAGTGTAATTCTAGTTTTCATATTTTTCACTTTATTTTTTTATGCGTTAAATTAGTTATGTTTAAAAATATATGAACCTTTTATACCAAAAAAAACTATACCTAAACTTTAACTTAATAAATATGAGAATGTGTGAATCATTTTAAAAAAACAAATTACATCATAGGTTTATAAAAACATTATTCAAAATATTTCATTTATTCAAACAATGATGTGAATAGTAAAATATTTTTTTACGATACATTATTATATGAGAATGTGCGGTTCTTTAAAAAAAAACAAATAACATCATCGGTCTATAAAAACATTATTCAAAATATTTTATTTATTCAAACAATGATGTGAATAGTAAAACATTTTTTACATTACATTATTATATGAGAATGTGCGGTTCATTTAAAAAAACAAATTACATCATAGGTCTATAAAAACATTATTCAAAATATCTCATTTATTCAAACAGTGATGTGAATAGTAAAACATTTTTTACAGCACATTATTATACGACTCTATATATAAATTTATAACGAAAGTGGGTGAAAAATAAAGCTCATTCTAACGATGTGAACCATTTCAATCATAAATGACTGATGGAAAATGATTCAAAATCATAAGTATAACAAGTATATCCATAAATAATTTTTGGTATCGAGTATTGACAACATACTCAAAACTCAAACTCTAAAGTAGAGGACATTGGAATCCATGCCATCCTGCAATATACCTTAAGGAGGGAATTTGGGGAGGCTACTAGCAATATATTTGGCTAAATCAAAATAAGATTGGTTCCTTTTCACAACCACACCTTGTTTAACTCTATCATTATACTCTTTTCTTGCATCCATATTAGTGTTTATTTCCTCTATATTTTTTTCCGATAGTTTATTATGAATGTTGTTATTGTCTTCCTTGTTTAATGTCTTCATTGTCCAGCTTCCATTTCTCAAATTAAAGCTGTATAAAGGAAAGAACCTTTGGCCATGTACAGCTACAAACTCTATTGCACTCAAAATGTACTCAAAATCTTCTTCACTCATGTAATAAGGAAAACTAACTCGTGTCCATCCGGGTTTTACTCCAATATAGCCCTGTACCAAAAGGACCAAAACAATAAACAAATTTAGCTTCTAATGTATAAAATGAAAAGATTATTTTAGTAGCTTTTGAAGAGAAAAAAAAAAAGTGATTTTAAAAAGTGTGGTAAATGAAATAAAAGATTAAAAAAAATGATTCTTTATTACTATAAACTAACAAATCAACTTCTGATTAGTGTAAGAAAAATTAACATAATAATTTTATTTGACATCACTTTGATTTAAATCTTAACTAAATAGATACTTAATTTTATTCAAAATATATAGAGGAATTTAAGGATTACTCACCTTTTGAACTGCTGATCTAATAGCAAGTGATTGAGATTTATTGATATTGAGTAACTCATGTCCATAAGGTCCAGCACAAGCACACCCACCTCTAGCTTGAATACCAAATAGATCATTAAGCAATGCTGCAACAAAAGGTCCATGTAGTGGCTTACCTCTTTGGTTCCCCATTTCTTGCCACAAATTAAGTTCTCCTTCGTGCTCATCACTATAATTTATGGTAGAGTATATGAGAAATGATAATATAGCTTGTCGCTTGGCGTTGTAGTTACCCAAAATCTTAATGTTGGGGTTTGATACAAGCCTCTTAAGTGCCTTGTTAGTGTATAATTGTTCCTTTTTTTCTATCTCTTTGTAGCCAATGTATTCTTTAACCCAAAATGCTAATGCTGCTCTCACTGTTTGTATTATTGGAGGTGTGCCCCCATTTTCCCTTTCTTCTATGTTCTCCAAGTATAATGTGTCCTAAGTTGATCACACATATTATACTATTATACTATGATTGGAATATGATTTTCTGAAATTTTCAACTAGAGAAATGGGATTTACCTTTTCTTTGAAGCCATTGACATAAGTGACAGATCCACCTCCACAAGTAGATGGGGGTGAAGATTTTAACTTGTACAAGGTTTTGTTCATAAGAAGCACTCCTAGAGAGTCAGGACCTCCAAGAAATTTAAGTGGACTAAGAAACACAACATCATACCCATCAATATGCTTTGATCTCATGTCAATCTCCAGATACGGACCACTAAATACAAAAACCATTAATGTGTTATCAAATATTCTAATTAAAAATTTTAAAACTGAGTGCAAAAATGTGGTTAATCTAGTTGAGTAAATGGTTAATTTAGATCACGTTAAAAATTATGGTTACTCATGTACTTGAATTAACCCTATTTTTTGTCGTGATATGAATTAACCATTTACTCAACTAAACTAACCAAATTTTTTCACATAATTAACCAGATGTTGTGAGTGTACATAAAATTGTTGTTCATGTATCATTCATCATGTATTGTGATATACACAATGCCACAATTGACAAATCTAATTGTTGTCAACAGCGTGTTAGTTCAGTTGTAAGAGTTTAATATTATAATGTCAAAAAAACTGGATTTATATCTCATCTGAAACCATAATAAATTAATCATTAGTAGTACCAGTTTAAAAAAACGACAAATCTAATTAACTATATGTACCTTGCTGCGAAATCAAAGCATGCATAGCCTTTGTATTGACGAAGAAGCTTAGCAACTGCTCTTGTATCTAAGTAGATACCAGTGACATTACTACAAGCTGAGAAAGATCCCAACAAGGGTCGATTGGTATCTTTATAAACCTCAAGTTGTAGCTTTAGAGCTTCCATGTCAAGCAACCCTTTATCATCCAATCCAATCTCTACTACCTCAGCCAAACTCTGCCTCCAAGAAAGAAGATTTGAATGGTGCTCATGTGGTCCTACAAATACAACCCATCTTTCTTCTTTCTTAAGGCTCCTCAAAATTCTTTCCCTTAAAATAGAAGGCACTGCAATTCCTATTACTTCTTGAAGCCTCTTGATGGCTGCCGTTGTGCCCGACCCACAAAAGATAATCGCATCGTCTTCACCACCACCTAAGCATTTCTTAATATACTCAGTTGCTTCATGTAACATTTTTGTTGTTCTGCTTCCCACATAACTCTCACAAGTATGAGTATTACCTGTGCAACACATTAACATTTTTTTAGTGTCTTGTGCAACACATATATAGTTCATACAACATGTTGTTAAGATACAATATTAGTCACACGAGAGAGTTGTTATTACATGAAAAAGTACAATATGACTTATATATCCAATAAAAACAACTAACTAATTAGTTTAATTAACTAATGTGACTAATACTGTATTGTAGGCGTAATTAAGGCATGATGTGAATGAAGTGACGTACCATAGAAAGGAAGAAGATGATTGATGATGAAATTTTCAGTGTAATGAAGACTGCGGCCAGAAGCAGTGTGATCAGCATAGACAAGTTTTCTTCTTCCAAATGAAGAATCAAACTCAGCATCATTGCCGATAATTTCGGACCGCAACCAAGAAAGTTTTTCCTCCAAAGATTGATTAGAAGGCAAATCCATTTCCACTAGCTTCTTGAGTGACTCGGGATGGTAGCAAAAATCATGAGATGTTTCTAACATGATGTTTGTTTTGGATAAAGGTAGAGAGTCAAAGAGGTCATTGTTAGAGCTATGTATGGAATGATATCTGTTAACAAGGGGTGTTCTATATCCATAAGCAGAAATTGAATATAATGATGTATGATATTGTTAATGTAATACAACATATATGAAAGAAGGGTTTATTATAAGAGGAGGTAAATTATTTGAGTATTTATATTTAATAGTTTGATATTTTCAATGGGATGTATATCATGGGCTGGACAAAACCTGTTGGTACTATTTTATTGTGAATATATATAATTCAGGTAGCTCTCCCTCTAGATTGCACTTGCAATTAAAACATTGTATTTGAACTTTTAACTTTATGCTTTTCTTTTCGTTGAACACCGATAAACATTATTTATTTCTTTCGGTTCTACATTAGCATTAGCATATAATATTGCTTAGTAAAAAATGAAACTATCTCTCCTAAAAAAAATAAACTATTTTTTACTTCTAAGTAGGAAAATTTTATCGTGGATTAGATAAGTTTTTAGTCTCTATGAAATTTTGAGATTTCGTTTTTAGTTGTGTAAAACAAAATCACATTTTTTAGTTCTTACAATATTATTCTATAAATTATTTTAGTCTCTACAAACATTTTTTAACGTTTAAATTTTTAAATAATTTTTTGCAAGTATGTTTAAAAGATTATTAAAAGTTCATCCACATAAATTTGAAATTTTTTTAACTTTGAAAGAATTAAATATGAATTTTTTTTTAAATGTCATGTGTTTAAGATAAAGTCCTAAAAACTCAAATCTTGAATTTATTTTTTATGAAAAAACTTTTTATAATATTGTAAACATACATGTAAAAAATTATTTAAAAATATATATTGATACTCCAACATAGATTAAAACTATTTGTATAATAATTTTATAACAATTAAAATATATGATTTTTACAAAAACTAAAAACAAAATTTTATAAATTAAAAACTAAAAAATTATTTAATCTTAAATTTTTTATGCCCTCGGAACACTATTTTTTACGGTATAAAATAAGTTAATTTATCATGAATCTATATCAATTAGTGACTGGTATTCATATGATTTTCTTATCAGTTTTTTTAAAAGAGACTCCAAAGACTATTTTTTTTCCTTCTTCATTTTTCAATTTTCTTTTACATTTTTATAACTAGGTCAAGTTTCTTTCATTTTCAATAGAGATATAGCACCATTTATTATTAATTTTAATATTTATAATATTGTCTATCACATGAAGAGAAACAAAAAATTGGTGACTAAAAAATGGCGCCACAAACTATGTCCATCTCAATCGTGCTCAAAATCAACTGTGCATCTGGGATTTGATTTTATTATAACTCATATCAAAGTCGATAGAGAGAACATAGTCACGAGCATAACATGCCCCATAGCCTATTGTTAACAAAGCAGTTTTCTTAAAGATGAAAATTGCTATGTATCAAGAAAAATGTGTCACGAACAGTTCACAACACACTTGGTATAACTTTACAGCAATGCAATTTAATATCATAGTAATGACTAATGAAACACAATAATATTAAGTAATACAACAATACATACATTAATCAATTTTGTGTTTAGTAAATTTTCTGTAAAATTAATAATATGAAGGTTCTTTTTTTTTTTAGTTATTTCGGCAACGAATTAAAGAAACTGAGTCCGACTATATTCAGCGAGAGGAAGATATACGTACAGCGAATTATGTGAACAAGTGGCTGAGAATTGGTAAGTGGATGATGTAGTTATTTTGTATATAAAAAATAATAAAAATAAAATAATAAGGTTATAAATGAAAAAAAAAAAAAGTAAAAAACTATAAGTTCAAATACTACTTAAAATTACATCTCATAAGAAGGTATAAGCGGGTAAAAAAAACTTGTTTACCAAACACATCTCATTTAAGCACCATTTGGTAACGTCAATAAGCTAACTTATAGTTTATTAAACTACCTTATAATCTTGTTGGATTAAATGGGATATGTTTGGTATACAAAAAGTAGCGTTTGAGTTTATAGTGTTTTTTTAAAAAAAATCATTTATTATTTTATTTTTATTATTATTTTATCCTTATGTAAAACGTAACAGTTCCACTCTCTTTCGTATCTTCTTCTCGGTGCTATTACTTATGTTATTTCCCTTACAAATGAGTGCTATTATTACTACATAATACATATGTTCTTTCATTCATTGCCAAAAGTATTCACAACAAAAAAATATAACTTTGATGTATTTCAAGAATCTCCATAAGATAACACAAAATCGACGAAGGCATGCATTACCATATTTTTTTTTTTATACATTTAATAAATATATTTAAAACTAAATAATTATATACTTTTTCTTTAAAAATAAAATAAATGTGTACTTTTATGTCATTTTATAATTACAAAAATTAAATTTATCAAACACTTTTATTTTAATCAATTATGTTTTGAACTATAAGTTATGAACTAGTTTTTCACTTATCAACTAACTTTTCAGCTATGAACAGACTTATAGCTTATTGTTACCAATCAGAGTCTTTAATCTAACAAGCTTATTAGTAAGTTTAATAAGCTATAAATTTAAAATATAACTGTGTACTTTTTTTTATTGAAAAAAATAAATAATTGTGTATAAATAAACGTATACTTTTATGATTACAAAAGTTAAATTTATTAAACACTTTTATCTTAATTAATTAGCTTTTCAAATATAAGTTATAAATTATCAACCAACTTTTCAGCTATTAGCTAATTTTTCAACTATCAGCTAGCTTATAGTTTACTTTTACCAAAGAGAGTTTTTCTGTTATTAGAAAAAAGAAAGAAAAAAATATAGAGTGAAAAAAAAAGTGTTAAAAGTGACTTTTAAAGTGTGTTTGGTTCAATCTAAGATGAGGGAAGTAGAGATATGTTGATTTAAAGTAGGCATGGCAACGGGGCGGTGCGGGGGCGGATTTTGCCTCCTCCACCCCCGCACCTGACTAATCGGAGAAAACCCGCACCCGCCCCCGTTTCATACCGGGTGTAGAATTTAGGCCCCTATCCCCGCCTGCACCGGCTTTCGGATTTCTCTGTCCACACCCCCACCTATATATATAATTATAAATTTAAAAATCATATGTATTATAATTAATATAATAAAATAATTGTTATTAGACAATTATAAAATAAAAAAATATTTTATATAGAGATAAGATTATAACTTTTAATATTTTAAAAAATATTAAGTATATTCAATATGTATATGTATATAAAATTTAAAAATTACGTTAATATTACTTGTGGAGCGGGTTCGGGTTCGGGGCGGGTGCGGGGTGGATATCACCACCCCAAACCCACACTCGCACCCGAATTTTAATTTCGGGGAAAATCCGCACGCGCACCAAATCAAAGCGGGTTTTCCCCGCCCAAATCAAGCGGGTTTAGGTGGGTACCCGCGGGTGCGGATTATATTGTCATCCATAATTCAAAGGACGATAGATGAAAAATTTTAATAGTTTTGTGTTTGATTCAATGGATTGCGAATTTTTTTTAATAGTTTTGTGTTTAATTGAAAGAATGTGATAAATTTCAAATAGTTTTTTAGTTAAATGAGATTACTCCCCTCTTTCAAACGAAGGGATAACAAAATTCACTTTAAATACATTTTAACTCCCTCTATTATCCTCCTAAAAAAAACTAAACATAATTTCTCTAAAATATTTCCTGATCTTCCCTTCGTCTACTACCAGACTCGTGAATTGTATGGTTAAAGAACTTACAAATTGACACTTTTGTGGTAACTTGTATTGCTAAGGTAAAAGTGATACTTTTACCATTCATTCTTTTTTCTTTTCAAAATATTATAAACCATAAAAATAACATTATTTGTTATTCACAAAATTTAGTAGCGAAACTTACATATAATAAATATAAAAAAAAATATATTCTAAATTTGAAAATGAATATCAACATATTAAATATCTCTCTAATTATTCTCTTAATGTATTTATGGGATAAAAACAACTTCTTTTTACTGCAAACAAACTTATGTCACAAAATAATTTTTTTTTTACTTTTAATACATTCATGTTCAATTGTAGCATTCATTTAATATTACTTGCGGTTTTATATTAAATATATATATATATATATATATGTATATATATTTTAAATACCCGCTAATATATTTTTTGATTAGCCACAACTTTGTATCATAAGCCAAAATATCTTTATCAGCCTTTTTCTAAGATAAAATAAATTGACCACAAATTAATCAAAACTGTGCATTAATTAATGGTTATCGCAAACAAAATAGAGGGCTAATAAAAAATATTTATCCTTATTTATAAGTAAAAACAATTACATTGTATTTATACAAATTTAGATTAGATGTGGTGTATTTATATACCGCCGCACATATTTCGATCATTTTATTAAAATAGTGGTGTCCAATCCCACAATTACATCTTATTTTTATCGATGGTTTAGATATAATTATTTAAATAATAAGTGGTACTGACAACTATTTAATTTAGCAATAATGTTGGTAGTAAAATCTTCGACATACAAGATGTACCTTATTAAAGCTTATATGTTTCCCCTTAATAAGCATGCTATTTTATTTTATAAATAATTGGTATTATAATTAGTATTGTAATAACTATACTTAAACTAAAAAATGGAGGATACTAGGATCGACGTCTTGATCAAGTATGCTTTGAGAAGGAAATTTGGAGAGGCGACTAGCGACACATTTAGCTGTCAATAATGATTTATTTCTCGACATCCCAACTTGTTTAATTCCAGCATTATAGTCACTACCTTCTTTGAAATTATCAATGTTTAAACATCTATGTTCCTTGGTTAGTGTCACAAGTTTATGTTTCTTTATTCTCCAGCTGCCATTTTTCAAATCGAAGTTGTAGAGGGGAAGAAATCTTTGACCATAGATAGCTACAAATTCTATGGCAGTTAAAATGAACTCAAATTCCTCTTCGTCCATGTAATAAGGAAAACTAACTCGGGTCCATCCGGGTTTTACACCAACATAACCCTATTCAAATAAATTAAACAATGCTTGTTAACATGGCTAAAATATAAAGAAAATGTCACAAACTAAAAAAAGTTGAATTGTAGACTGAAATTAGGGGGAAAAATGAAAAAGGTTTTCAATTTTTACATATTTAAGTTTCTTTAAGAAAATTGTCATTTGCAAAGACGATGTGTACATAAATCAAAATAATGATAGTCTGGTATATAGTTTTTAAAAATGAGTAGTTTGGTAATTCTTTTTTAAAATTAGGTTATTGAAAAGAGAAATATGTTAGTCCAACATTTTTGAGTATTAGGTTTCAATATTAAAATTTAAGTTTAAAAGTTTTTTTTTGCTCAAAATTAATTTTTTATTCTTTCATTTAAAAATTGGATTTTTTTTATTCTCTATTCTACAAATTGTGGGTTTTTTGTCTCAATTTTAAATGATGTGGCATCATTATTATTGACATGATTGTCACGTAGTTCAATTGAATTGGACAAAAATGAATTCATGTAATTGAAGTTTGTTCACTTAATAAATATATATTGACATACTATATTTAAATAATTTAATTAAAAAATATATAATGACATCAATATTGACAAATTATATGAATTTATTTTATCTAATTAATTTGTGTCACATGACCCACATAACTATCGTATAATAAAAAATGACACACAAAATATCCCATAATTTGTAAAATAAGAGAACTAAAAATTCAATTTTAAAAATATAAACTAAAAATTAATGTTAAACAAAATAAGGGACCCAAAATACAATTTTTAAGTTTAAAATTTAGAACTTTGAGATTTTTTATTTGCAAGAACTTAAGATGTTGAAAACATTACCTGTTGGATTGCTGATCTAACGGCAAGCGATTGAGCTTTATTGATGTTGAGCAAATAGTGGCCATAAGGTCCAGCACAAGCACACCCACCACGAGCTTGGATGCCAAATAGATCATTTAGCAATGTTGCAACAAAAGAGCCATTAAGTATCTTACCTCTTTTGTCCCTAGTATTAGTGGTAGAATAAATGACAAATGACAATATAGCTTGTCTTTTTGTCCCTAAGTTCCCTAGAATCTCAATGTTTGGGTTGGGTATGAGCCTCTTTAGTGCTTTGTTGATGTAGAAATTTTCCCTTTTTTCAATTTCTTCATAATTGATGTACTCTTTCACCCAAAATGCTAATGCTGTTCTCACTATTTGAATTATTGGAGGTGTGCCCCCCTTTTCCCTTTCCTCTATGTCCTCCAAGTATATTGTATCCTTCCATTTAATACCAACATTTTATAAGTTTTAAATTTGATTTATATAAGGAAATTGGGACGTTAAAGATATTTTATTTTTATTTAATTTTTGAGTGAGATGTTTTTCATCAAATTTTATTGAATAAAATAGATAGTGGTAATAAAATAAAATATGCACTTCTAAAGATTTCGAGTATTACATTCATAGAGTGAATTTGTTGTACTATTATACATAGTTGTGAGTCTATTTTTGTATGTGATAGAGGTCTTTTATCAATGAAAAGCGATTGAAAAAATAAATCATCATTCATTTACAATTTTTCATATGAAACTTCAAGGAATCTAAGAGAAATTAGAAAAATAGAAATGATTCAATGAAGCTTTGAGAAAAAATTTCTCAAGAAAAAATTGAGAAAGAATATGTCAAATTGTTGTGATATCATATTGTAATTCTTAATATAAATCGTAAAATAAGATAAAAATAAAGAAACTTGTATTGAATGATGAAATAATTGTTCAACTAAACATAAAATTTACGTAGACAGTTAGTAACAACTAATTAGTATAACTAACTATATTAATTAACTAACTAATTATTAATTATTGTACTTAACTTGTATAACTAACAAACTAATATGTTTAATGTCTCCTCGCAAGCTGAATGTGTCTACTAAATTTTTAGTTTGGAAATTACAAAAAAATAAATGTCAAAAATACATCGACTACAAAGAATATAAAATATTGAAATCTATCTACTAAAAATTTATTTAGCCTTTCATATATTTTGTATGGATACAATCTAGGATGTCAGTTAAGGATAGAAATAAATTTTGAAATATTGAAGAGAATAGTTTTGAATGGAGAAAGAAGAAAAAAGGAGAGGAAATAATGTTTTTTTTTTCCTTTTGGCATAAATTTTGTTGACAAACACCCATTGCTATGGTTTTTTATCATCATTGTTAGGAATTTGGAATTTGAGAGGGAATAAGAAGAAAATGAAGAAAGAAGGAGAAGAAAATTAATTAATTGTTCAAGAATCAAATGAGAATGAAAAGATAAATCAATTAAACTTCTACGAAAATTTTCCTAATAAATTTTTTGAAAAAAAGATATCGGAACAGTTAACACCATATTACGATTATTGAATTAAACTATTGATAAAAAATAAATAAATAAAAGTAAAATTGAATTATATTAATAATTGAGAGATTTGTGAATTAGATCAAGAATTATATAGAGTTATATTATCAATTGAATAACTTACCAATAAACTAAAACAATTAACTAATTATCAATTGATTAATGTGCTCAAATTTTAACGTTATTTAAAGATACGTCAACGTCAATGCGATCCCCTTGTTTTTAAAAATGCGTCGGAATAAAATGATTCATTCTTCAAATAGCTTTTTATACAAATTAAACCTTCAATACACAATTTGTAACCCAAAAAAAGCTTCAATACGCAACTTTCTTTAATACAACTTTCGGACTATTTTGGAAATTAAACTATTGATTTTCATTTCGGCAAAAAAAAAATTGATTTTCAAAATATTTCGAAATCTCCAAGACATAAATTCGAATTTATCCCTCAATCATATAGTTTTTGTTATCACTTCATATTTTCTTATTATTATGACTTTCTTGATTTTTTCTTATTGTATATGGTTGACTTTTTTTTGATAGATATATATGATGGACTTTTAACGTGATAATAACCCAAACACATACGAAATGTATATCGGCGCCTATTTCAACTCATATATTTTAGATTTTTTTTTATATATATATATTAGACTTGATTATTTATGTCTTTTTCACAAAGAGACCTAATTATGTTTTATAATTTAATTTGATCGCACATTTTTTTTGCACATATTTTTAACGTTGCATCAATTTGATTTCTTCAGTAAAATTTTCACTTTTAATAAAAAATACCTAACTGTTTTATAAAAAAAATACAAAACTCACGTCAGGTGATTCGACGATGGAACACACGAGAAGATACAATATATAATTAACTTTTTTCATAAAAACAAAAAAAATTAAGGTAAAGGGATAGAATATAACATATATAATTTTACTACTAAAAAAATATATCTATTTGAGTATTATTTGAGATACATTTTATAGATATTTTCGATTGGTCGGTTTTATAGAAAACAAGTTATATTATTATTCCTGAGTAAAAAAAAAAAGTTATATTATAATTATTCCCTTGTCAAAAAATGTCAAATTATTATTCTCTGGATTGTATTCATCCTCTCATTATTCATCAAATGAAATAAGTTTGTTTGCACTCAATAAATGTAACATTTAAAAACATGTGATACTAAAATGAAACTTTTAATTGAATAAAAAGAATGAAATTTTTAATAATATATATGAGACTAAAATAAAACTTAGAATAACTTTAACCGGTCAAAAACTTAATTAAAATATACTATTTTATTAATTGTTGTAAATCGAAAGACATAAAACTCTAGAGGAATTATGATGTGATCAATGACACAATGCATAAGGTTACCAGGGTCATTTAAAGCTAGTTAGCTTATATCTTTCTAAACATTTATGTATATTCTTAAGTATTTATGACAATTATCAAAATTCTTACTAACTATATATGCATTATTAATATTAAGGGCAGTATTTATAAACTTTTTAAAAAAAGAAAAAAAGAGATGTATACCTTTTCATTGAAGTCGTTGACATAACTGACCGTTCCACCTCCACAAGTAGATGGAGGCGAAGATCTCAATCGATATAAGATTTTGTTCATCAAAAGCACTCCCGGAGAGTTAGGGCCACCAAGAAATTTATGTGGACTGATGAATACAACATCATACCCATCAATCTCCTTTGATCTCATATCAATCTCCACGTATGGACCACTAACAAACAAATTAATAAAGTCATTGTACAAAATTGTAGATAAATTATAGCTTTTATATATATATATATATAAAAGGTACTTACACTATGAATTAGAAAGAAAAAATAAATAAATAAGATGATATAAAGTTGGATTGGTTGATAGGGTGGAGGAATGGAGTTAACATTGTTATAAGGGAGATTTATGGTTCGATTTCTACCTTCAGTTAAATACCTAACAATATTAATGATATATATTAATTACTATCATTGGTTGTTAAAAAAATTATCAAAATTAGAGATAGAAAAAATAAAATATATGCTATTTTAAAATGAGCGTCTTTTATATATATATATATATGTTAAAAAATATAATAATTAGAAGAAAAATAATTATTATTTTACCAAATCATCCTTATTACTTATTAGTATATTTTACACTATAATATATGTCAAGTAGAGATTTGAAAGTAATATACATAGTAATAATTGAGTGGTAAAATTAAAAAAAAAAAATTTAAAATTAAAATTATCTTGAAAATAGAAAATAAAATTATTTTTGAATTTTTTTTTCTTTCTAACATGAGCCTCATTTTGAAACGGTAGAAGTATTACTAATTTATTATTTGCTAAATTAAGTGACATAATTAGAGATTGTTATCATATAATTTATCTATTTATTTCTAACACAATTTTAACTTTTTGTAGTATAGTAACATGCCCTAGTCAACAACTCTAATTAGGTGAGGTCATTTGTTTGATTTTGATTGTTGTGGATAAACCTACCCCAAATTTTCAAAGTTAATATAGGATTTACCTTCTAATTAACTATGCATACCTTGCTGCGAAATCAAAGCATGCAAAAGCTTTATATTGGTGAAGAAGCATAGCAATTACTCTTGTATCTGAATAGATACCAGTGACATTACTACAAGCTGAGAAAGATCCCAACAATGGTCGATTGGTATCTTTATAAACCTCAAGTTGTAGCTTTAGAGCTTCCATGTCAAGCAACCCTTTATCATCCAACCCAATCTCTACTACCTCAGCCAAACTCTGTCTCCAAGAAAGAAGATTTGAATGGTGCTCATGTGGTCCTACAAATACAACCCATCTTTCTTCTTTCTTAAGGCTCCTCAATATTCTTTCCCTTAAAATAGAAGGCACTGCAATTCCTATTACTTCTTGAAGCCTCTTGATGGCTGCTGTTGTGCCCGACCCACAAAAGATAATTGCATCGTCTTCACCACCACCTAAGCATTTCTTAATATACTTGGTTGCTTCATGTAACATTTTTGTTGTCTTGTTTCCGACATAACTCTCACAAGTGTGGGTATTACCTATAATTTTGTGGTTAATTATGTGTTAGACTTAGACACATCAATAATATTTTATTAATTTCATTTTTTATGTCCTTAATACTAATTCAACTTTTGCCTTCAAATTTTATTTTTTATAATTGATGAACATACATAGTGTTAAAGGACACCGTCGGTTTTATTTAAGTGTCATTTTTAGTAATACTTTGTTCATTTTTATTTTTCGTTTTCAAAATTTAAAATAATATTAATTATTTTTTTCTTTCAAAATTATCTCTAAATATTTATTACTGATAAAAAATAAATGAATTGTGAAAATAAATAGTTAATACTATAGAAAAAATAAATATCTTTATCAAAAATAATAAAATTTAATGATTTCTTTCACATGTGTAATTAACTTTAAAAACAATTATTTGGATTTTCAAAAAAAAAAAAACTTTGTGAACGAGTAAAAAGAAAGTGATGTTTTATAAGAGTATAGTAGTATATTAGTATGTGAATACCGTAGAAAGGAAGAAGATGATTGGTGATAAAGTTTTCGATGTAATGAAGGCTGCGACCCGAAGCCGTGTAGTCAGCATAGACAAGTTTTCGTCTACCAAAAGGAGAGTTGAATTCTACATCGTTACCTATGATTTGTGACCTTAGCCAACACAATTTTTCTTCCACAAATTCGTGACATGGAAGGCCTAAATCCACTAACAACTCAAAGGACTCTGAATAATTGCAAAAATCGTGAGATGTTTCTTTCAATACGTTTGTTTCGGATGAAACGTTGTTGACCTTGTTTTTGCTTGGAGCTATGCATAGCTTAGCAAATATGGGTTTCACCGCTAACCAAGTTTGCTCTACCGTCGTCAACATGAAGTTATAATAGTATTGTTATATGTGTGTATAATATATATATATGGTGCTTATGAATTAATGCTTTGATTAAACGGAAAAAATGTATAGTCGTATGTATATAACTATACCATATACTAGTATATATATAAAACGTCTTTGACAAATTCACACACGCACATTCAGAAAATTAATTATTTTGATTTCTTACATTAATTAAACTAAATATCTATTACTACTCCCTCTCTCTAATATTAATAATAATAAGTATCTCATTTTGTCTCCTATTGTTTTTTTATTATTATTATTATATCAATAAAAAAATGTAATAACTTTTTCTTTATTAATACCTCTTATTATTAATAAGTGTATTTTGATAAATAAAATTAATTTTGTTAAAATTAACACAAATAAATATTTTCTTATGAACTATATACAACACAAATGAGATAATTATAATGAGACAAATAAAATAATTTGTATTGTTGTATACAATACATTATTCAGAGAACTAATTTATACTGTGATTCATCACTTTTTCCTCAATTCCCGTGCGAGAGAGATGGTGATCAATACTAAATGATATTTCATTTATTTTAATTGTCATATGAAATGGTCATCTGACAGTCCCTTATACATGATTAAATGATTAAGCATTTTGATGCTATAGTTTGTAGTTTCTGCATTTCTATTGTGAAATACAGTCAAATATGCAGAGGGGTAACTTGAATTTGTTTCCAAACATACACTAAGTATAATATAAATGGAGTTCATAAAGGTAACCATAGCTCTTCTGCTCGTATGTATTGTTTTTAAATGTTGTATTGGCAATTGATATAATTTTTGGAAAAAGGTGTTACAACTTTTGGTTAGATTGCAATTTTTGAGTTTAGTTGTTGTTGTTTTTGATAACTCTCAACTTGACCACCGGATATTTCAAAATATAGGTTTTATTCATTTTGTCTCCCAACTAAGGTTTCATTGTCTACATATTTTTAGTGAAAGAAATTCTTACAACTTAATGGTCAATTTTAATATTTTTTTAAGATTTCGTGTGAGTTATTCCTTCTTTTTGTCACATATGAATTATTTTGAAATAAAATTCATCTTTCTAATTATATATTTTCTAATTATATATTTCTTAAGTAGGTTGAGTTGCCGCCATCTATTACTTTATTTTTATTAACAATATCTTTGGCATAAAATATATATATATATATATATATTACATTAATAAATTTCACTTTGTTATTTATAAAATTATTTATCTTTTATTCCCGTAGTGTACTTAATTATTTATTATGCTTATTCACTTATTTATTTTTCTATAATAAAAATTTAAGAATAATTTAACAAAACAATAACTAATATTAATTTGAATATTAAACAATATGTAAAAATTAACTTTTTTTAAATGTGGAAACTTAAAAGAAAAACTAAAAGAATCAGAAAAACTAATTAATATAAGATAGGGATTTTGAAACGAACTAATTGAATTGTTAATATTTATCCTCAATTGTAATTTTGTGGTCCTTCTCATTTTCACCCTAATTTTAGACTTGAGTTGTATCACAGAGACCCACCTCAATATATGCAGCATAATTAATATACATTATAGACACAATACTTAGCAAGTATATATTAATTACTGTATAAATATGGTTAATATTTTTTTAATTTATTTATTTAATATTGAGACATTTTTTTGTGACACATATAAGTTTAGACCATTAGCTACTTTAAATACTTTATTAATCACTTATAAAATATAAATCATTAACCACTAAAACGTAAATTAAATCGCTGTAAAGTAATGTGATATAGTGGTTAATGTCATGTATTTTATTAATTAATAAAATATATTGTTTGTGTCAAAAGTTATGTTATAATAATATAGCTGTGTTTTTTAGGAACACATATATGCATGATGTGATGTGATAGTTGTCAAACACTTTAATATTTTTTGAGGAAACATTTAAAAATAAAAAGAATATCATAATAAATTATTTTAAAGAAAATATTAACAAGTGTCTTTAAGCATTTGTTAACAATCCAAATGTAGATCTTTTATTTAAATTGTGTAGTTTCTATTTTGAAAATATAAAAAGTAAAAATTTTCTCTAAAAATTTATTTTTTATTTCGTTTTTTGTTTGTTTAATATATGTCCTAAAGGCACTTATTGACATAACCTTATTTTAAAAATAAAATAAATTATAACCTCGATATTCTTCAACGGTTAACACCTATATATGCAAGACGCAGCTAGAGCGGTGGGGGTTGATCCTTCCTATTTCCCCGGTGACAAATTTAGGTGGAATGGTAAGTGTTTATTTTCGGGTATCAACATAGTTAGATGTCACGTTGTTAATATAATGATTTTATACTTTATTTTTATTCATAAAAAATTGGAACAATTAAATAAATATAAATTGCTTCCACTTTTTTTCATAAAATTTATTAAATATCACATAAATTAATGTTTCTCATCTCTTTTTAGAAAATACAAATACCACTTACATTAATTATTTTTAGAGATATTTTAGTACAAATCAAAAAATAATCAAACTGAAATTTAATTATTTTTAGGAGGAAAATGGTAATTTAAATTTTTCTAATAACCAACATGTCTTCATATTTTATTTTTGTATATGATATGATATCTTTTATCGTACGCGGATCAAACGATCTTAAAGATTTTCTATAATATTTTTAAACAAGACAAAAAGATTATACCAAAATGTTCGATCCTACAGCTAATCCTCCTATTTTTCCTTTGCGCGCACGAAATAGGTGTTGTAACATTTTGCTTCAACTCGGTGGTTATTTTTTCATATGTTTATTTTGAGCTATTTTGACCCTGTTTCCTTTGGTCTTATCTTGAAACCCACTAAAACTGGTTTTGATTTTTTGAAACATAAAACATAAAATCACTTGAACGAAGCTTTAAGATTTTTATCAAGGTTTTATGTTTTGTCGACACCAAACTACAACGACAACGACATGATCAAAGAAGCTTGGGTGAGGAAGAAAATCATCTTCTTCAATGGTTATTGGTTATTCCAATTATAGACTTTATCAAGAGAGGTTTTAAATGTCATGTGGCAAACAAATAATCTTATCTTTCTCTTAGAAATAACTATTATTCATCTTCATATTCATTTTGTAATCTAATATATATTTTCTTAAGTTATTCAATTTTTTTCTTCTTATTTTTTATTGTTCTGCCGTGTTCTTAGATAATTAACTTGAAAATTTAAAACCAGTCATAGAAACATTTCCTTCATTTAATATGGAACTTTCACCTTAGACCGACGACGTCGCAAAGGCTTTGGTTGTGTGAAAATGTATAGTATTTAAACACGTACGTATAAGAAGATATTTTTTTAATAATAATAAAAAAATTAATTTTATCTTTTATTTACGTTTTAATAAAAATATTGTGACGAGCTAAATATTTTTGATTATTTTCAGTAGTCAGAAAAATATTGAAGTTTTATTTATTGTTCTTAACGTTGATGTTTGATTAGCGAAGGCAAGTCATGCCACCGTGGCAGTGATTTATTATTAAGTGGTGGAAGAAACTTCATTTTGGACCAGACAGACAGGCAGAGATGTAATGCGTTCCATTAAATGTGAACCCAAATTGGTAGATGTAGAACACGTACACGTAAGCTGATCGTTATCAAATTTGAAGATATGCAATTTTTTATTTTATTTATTTATTAATATTATTATTTATGATGACGATGAATACCACCGGCGGGCAGCCACTTTTGAAAAATTGTTTAATAAAATACTATAAAAATATTGAACAAAATTACACCGGTGACATTTTAGTTATTTCTAAATTAGTAAGTACTATAAGTCTTTTTTTTTTCAATTACGTTTTGTAAGTTTGACCGTTAATAGAGTTACTCTCTACATTATAGCATCTCTACTTCATTGTCATTTTTTCACTATTTTCGTTAAAAAATATATGTGTCGGTTAAATTCTTCCGTTATAATTCTTCAATTTTTATTCCCTTTTCTTTTCAAACCTATAAAATTCAACTTTCAGTTAATGTCTATTTACAACATCAATCCAAAAGCAATAATAAACTGAAAACTAATATATAAAATCAATATCTAATTAAATCAGCAAAAGCAATAACAAATTGAAAACTAATATATGAAATCGATATCTAATTGAATCAGAACTCACGTTTCAAAAACCTCATATTTGAAACAAACAATAATTAAACAAAAAATAAAAACCCGTAAAAGTTTAAAAGCAACTTGAAAAATTATAATTACTCGAAAATGCTTAACAATTTTGGGTCAAGGATAATAGTTCAGAGGGAGAAAAATAATAAACGAAATGTTTAATTTAATTTGTATGAAACCACATAGTAATTTGACATGAACAGTTATCTGAAATCACATGCCAATTTTGTTTAATTGAAACCCATAACAAATTTCAAGATGTCTAAATCAAGGAGAAAAATGCCAAACTTTTTTGATTTTATGGATCGTAATTTGTTTGGGTTGGCGAAAGTGACGAAGAATGTCATGAGTTTTTATTTGTTTTGACGGAAACTGTTACATGACAGTGTTGTAAATGAATTAAAACATAAGAAGACCTACATAGAAAGAAAAAAAAACTTAACCGACCTATACGACATTTGTACATAACTTAAAAAATTACATGTGTAAATATTATTAAGATACAATACTATTAAAAAAGTTATTTTTTTTCTTTACTTATTTAGTTTTATATAAGCCTTTTTTTTTTACTGAATGCAAGCCTTATTATAAAGTTGATGCAGATGAAGTTGGACCGAAGAATATTAAACGGGGTGTTAGAGAAGTCGTTTGTGATGGTATTGGCTTGGTGATAGTTGCAACCACTCATTATTTTGAGACACTTCCGTATATTATGATATTGCAGACATATTGAATTTGAAACTAACACTTTAATTTACTTTTAATATTGGATTCACATAAATAAATTTTGAAAGTAACTCTCTTAATATGGGTCGATGAATTAATGCAAAACTTAAAAATTTATTCTATTTTGATTTAATGATTGTTGATTATCAAAAGATTAACATTTTTTTTTTACTTTCATTTTCTCTAAATCGTGTTAAATGGATTGATAATGTTTCTACACGTCATTTAAGTTGATTTGCTTTAGATTGTATACAATCGATCTAAATTAAAACTACTACCATCCTACTTATAAACACCCGTAGGAAAAAATTGTGCTTAAATATAAGCATCTTTTCAATTTACTAAATGTATTTATTTATTTTTTAAATATATCTCTTATTAATACTATTAATTTATCTTAAAATATAAGAAATAAACTTTAATATATTTAAATACTAATTTTCTTTAAAAAATATTAATACATAAAATACACATTAACTATTAACAACTTTTCTTAATAAGAGTAAAAAAACAATAATTATTCATAATAAAGGACCGAAGAATGTAGTAATTATCTTCATTATATTGTTTTTTTAATTTCAGCCGACTTAGGTGCTTATTAAAATTACTTTTTAATTAAAAATCCTATACATGTGGTAGCACTCTTCAATAGAGGCTAAAAGGGGAAATATAGAAAATGGAGCAATCCCAATTAATGAACTCAAGCTACCCGGCCGAAATACCTTCTACAAAACCGAAGTAAGAAGCCCAAAAGAAGGCCCAAAACCACGATAAAATGCCCATTTTTCCCGCCAAGAAAAAACTAGGGGGCGCGAAATTCCATTTCTTTCACAACAACAACTACTACTACCTCACTGCGTTTATGTTTCGCTCTGCAAAAACCTAAAAACTCAAATTGGATCGAAAATCGACGCTACGAAAAAGAAATGAAGGGTGGAACGGTTCAGATTAGCTGGCACGAAAGTAAACCCGTTTTAACCCTCGATTTCCACCCTCTCTCCGCCACTCTCGCCACGGCCGGCGCCGATTTCGACATCAAGGTACCACTATTAATCCCCTCACATCATTGAATTGAATTTAATATCATCAAATTGAAATCACATTGAACTGATTTATCTTCTTATGTTCACAGTTATGGTTAGTAAAATCAGCAGGAACACAGAAGAAGCTTCCATCAGTTTCGTATCTCAATAGCCTTTCTTACCACAGTTCCGCTGTTAATGTTATTCGATTTTCTTCTTCTGGTAATGCAATATCAATATTTTTCATTCTATTAGGAATATGATAGGTCACAATGATAATCGAATTTCATTTTTTTTTTGAGTAAATTTGATGTTTTAGTGAGAAAAGAATAAGTAACAATTTTAATTTTCTTATGCTTCAGGGGAACTTCTAGCTTCTGGTTCTGATGGTACTATCTTGATCCCTTCTGTTAAGTGTTTTTGAAGTTTTTTTTAATTAGGCAATATTTTTTAATTAAAATTTTCTTATCTTATTTTTAATTTTTTTAATTTTTAGGAGGTGAAATGATAATATGGAAGTTACATTCTATGGATGCTGGCCAGATATGGAAGGTTTTCAAGACGTTAAGGTAACTCCATTTGTCACAAATTTTACTATATCAATGAAGTATTAATGTTTCTTTTCCTATCACACCATTAGCTATTTTATTAATGTCTCTTATTTCAATTATAGTATTAATTTCTCTTTCCTATACCATCAATGAGGATAATTTTGTAAAATTACTTATAATTTCTCTTTCCAAGACAAAATTAACTACATTTCTTAATTTGTGTAAATGACCAAAGTGACATATAATATAATTTGGGACAATGAAGTACAATTCATATATAATGACTTGGATTGAAATTGTCGTGATTATTTTATCTTATGAGCACATATCAGTTATATGCATTTATTTATTTGTTATTTATAATTGACTGTTTAATGACTTTCTGTAGAGAAGCTTATGGGGTGCACGAAATTGCTATTCAAAAAACATACCATGTACTATTAGATTTTAGTTTTAGAAACTTTTGTAGTAACCAACGCGGCACGACCTGTGTGGATGTATGAGTATACTACTAGTTACATTTTAAAAGGGAACATCCTCAAAATAAAAAATGGAAGTGTTGCAGGTTTTTGCAAATTTGGCTGGTTATTATCCATTATGTTTGCGTGGTTTCTTCTAGATGCAAATGCAGAGCTCATTAGCGCCTGTTTTAATTTCAAATAATAATAAATATTTTGTTTGATTTCATTATGAAAAGCAAGATATGGATGCAAACGATACTATTTAACTGAAATTGCAAACCATGATTACGACCCTTCACAAAGATCAATAGCACTATTTTATTTTTAATTTTGATAATTGATTTTGATATTTATGTTTTACTGCACCAATTTGCTGGTTATAAAAGATATTTTGTGAATTAGATCTCATCACAAGGACATTATGGACCTGGAGTGGTCTACTGATGCTGCATATATCATATCCGGATCAGTTGATAATAGTTGCATTATATGGGATGTTAACAAAGGTACAAAACACAATTCTTAATTTTTCTGAATATGCTTTAGCAGTGGCACATGGCAGTTAATATGATGTAACTGTAATGGCGGTAGGCATGCTTGGTTTATGTTCTTATAGCACTTGCTCCATTTGTATCAGGAACCAACCTTCAGACGTTGGATACCCATGCACACTATGTTCAGGGGGTAGCATGGGACCCTATAGGGCAGTATGTTGCTTCTCTTAGTTCTGACCGGACTTGCCGAATTTACATCAATAAGCCACATAAATCGAAGGGCGTTGAAAAAATTAATTATGTTTGCAAGCATGTTATTTCTAAGGCAGAACATCCATTGTTAAAGAATTCTAAGGTTAGCTTTCGATATCTATTTTTGTATTTGATTTAATTGTAGATGGATTGTCACATACACTGACATCAGGTGTAATGGCTGTAATGCAGTCGACAAAATATCATCTCTTCCATGACGAAACATTGCCGTCTTTCTTCAGAAGATTGACCTGGTCTCCTGATGGTTCATTTCTGCTTGTGCCTGCAGGTATTCACTTGAGCAGAGGTTAATCGTGATCCAATTAATCTTACTCTTTTTGCATTAGTTTTGTGGTTAAACTTTTGTAATTGCATAGAGATTATTTTATTTTATAATCAGGCCATTTCTTGAATCTTTTATAGTCTACCATGTTTTCTTCAATGGTATGTTTGAGAGTTGAGTTTTGGAGGGTTAAATCTTTATGTTGACATACATTTGGGATTTAAAATAATTTGAAGTAATGACATGATAAATGATTTATAATATTTCAATCACCCTTTTAATATGTTTTAGAAACACTTTATAATTACTTTAATTTAGTAATGAAAAATAAGCCTTCCTCTTTCCTTTCAAAACCCAACTTCTAAACATAGCCTAAAGGAAAGTGGATTAAGTTGTCAAATGAAAGCCAACTGAATTGTTAAAATTTCTGTATTAGTTGCATACCGATGTCCAGACATCTTATAATTTCTCCTTTTGTTGTTTAGTCAACATCTGTATAATTTTGATGCAACTTATAGGTTGAATCACATATACTGATTTCTTCCTTTAAGGATCTGAATTCCTGCTTAGCTTTATTACATGATCTTTCTAATTGAAAACTTCATGTCTTCACCCATTTCAGGTTCTTACAAAATTAGTACTGCATCTGAACCTATTAATGCGGCTTATATATTTTCTAGAAAAGATCTTTCTCGGTATGTCTTTCAGCTATTATATATTTTTAAGTGAGGAAAACATTATACAAACCCAAGGCAAACGATTAATCATTTAGTATCTTGATGAGCAGTTAAATTTCAATTCCGGCAACTGTTCAATTAATCTAGATTTTTGTGTTCAATTATTCATGTTAAGCTAATGAATCTAGTTAACAAATCATGTTTGTGACGCGCGCTTGTTTATTATTTGACCTTGATATACAGGCCTGCTATACAGCTTCCTTGTGCAAGCAAAGCTGTTGTAGCTGTCCGGTTCTGTCCAGTATTTTTTAACCTTAGGGGAACAAACTCAGGTACTTATGCACTTAGTATACTTTTATTCAAGAACAGTAACTATGTATAAATATGTGGCACTGTTACAAGTGAATTTCCTGAGCGGGATGTGATCCAACTTAAATCTGAGACCTTTTGGCAATGTTATAAAATAAAAAATCGACCTGAACCAGTTTCACTGGGAACTAAAGACATATCTGGTATGGTTAATATATTCGGAGCTTGTGTCACAAAACTTGCTTAGAATCGGATTGAACTGGTGCAACTCAGCAACCCAGTTTGATTATGAATTTGCCAGCAGACTCAGGTGGCAATCACCAGTAAACTCGAATTTAAAAACACTTAAGCTAATAACAGCGAAGATGCTGAAGATATGGAAATGAAGAAGTGGTGGAGAGAAAACAAAGTTCAAAGAGCAAAGATGAAATGAAGAAGAGGTGGCGAGGAGAAGAAGCCAAGACATTGAAAGGAAAAAAAGAGAGGACCTGTAACAGCACTGTGAAATAAAGGTGGTTAAGTCACAGGAGAGAAGGGAGATGTATTTAGGGTTATACCACTCTGGGGTTGGGCCCGACAAAATTAAAATGTTATAATATCATTGATGAAAAGTGTCCCACGGGCATCGAGAATTTGAACACAGCTGCATCAAGTAAATATAGTTAATGCATTAATATGCCCTCATAACCAATATCTAGTATATAATTTGTCAAATATATATTATTATCTATTGGTTCATGTGGTTTGGCTAGCGATCCACTGGTTCAACCATTGATCCACTAATCCTGCACTTGACTGAGTAGACCAGTCCAAGTTTAATAACATTGCATTTGCTTACCAATCAGTATTGCTTAAAATTCTGCATGTGTTGGAGAATGTATTGCTCAACAGATGCATGATGCTGTTTTTGTTTATTGCAGCTGGGTTATTTAAGCTCCCATATCGCATTGTATTTGCTGTGGCTACATTGAATTCATTGTACATTTATGACACTGAGGGCACTTCTCCAATAGCTGTATTTGCTGGTCTTCACTATGCACCAGTAACAGATATTACCTGGTAAATGTTATAATGGCTAGCAAATCATTTTCTTGTTTGTTAATTAAGATGGTTTTTCTGGGAAAGGTTTAATTGTATTCAGTGTTTGTTCACAAGGTCACCCGATGCCCATTATTTAGCATTCTCCTCACAAGATGGTTTCTGCTCTTTGGTGGAGTTTGAAAATGGCGAACTTGGGTCACCTTACTGTATATCAAGTAAGCAGACTTCCCTTTCATGCTATCATTCTCACTTCTACCAGGCTTTTGATTTCCTTATTCCATATTGTTACAGAAGGAAATGTCTCAGACAAGGATAGTAAAAGCACCCTGCCGACAGACAACAATGATGTTGTACCAACTGGTAGTGTCAGTGCAGTTGTAGCCGAAAGCAGGAAAATGGAAGCAGAAGAAAAGGCTGATGACATGGACATTGATGCACGTAGGGATATCGGTGCAGCCACATCAGGAAGCAGTAAAACTGTAACACAAGATAAGGCCGATGACATGATAAAGTCAACTGGGAGTGTTAGTGCAGTTATAGCAGATAGTAGGAAAAATGAAGCAGAAGTGAATGCCGATGACATGATCATTGATACAACTGGAACTGAGAATATTGGAGCAGCTCCATTAGATAATAGGAAAACTGAAGATACGGCAGAGAAACAACTTAGTAGTTCAGGTAGTGTTAATTTTGGAGCTGAAGAGAAGGCATTGAAACTACCAGTTAATCCAGACAGTAAACAAAGTGAAGCAGAAGAGAAGAGTGATAAATCCCAATCAAGTTTAGATTGCATAAAATCAGGGCCAGAAGAGAAGACAGGGAAACAATTATCCAGTTCAAAGAGTACGCCTGTATCAAATAAGCCAGCCAAGAAGCGCATTACTCCTATCGCAATTGATCCATGATTTTTCAATGCCTGAGAAATTCCATTAACGTCCGCCTGTGTACATCTCGTTTTTGCGCGGCTAACATTTCCAGAACATCCCCCCTCTGGTTTTTCCTGTTTTGGTTTATATATTCTGTAACATAAATTACAATATAATATTTATCTTTCGAGGAAAACATCTTCATTTTGGAGACTTCCTTGTGAACATGTTCTTGTCCTAGTGTCCTATTGCATGTATCATTGCCATATCTAGGCAAGGCAATACAAAATATCATTTATTCATGTATTTATTTATGGAGTATGATTTTTGTGAGGTTAAGATAACACTTGCTTAATTTAATAAGAAGATTCAATACATCTTAATAAACATAACATATTAAAATTGTCAATACTCTTATCGAGTAAAACATTAATTTTCCTCATCAGTGTTAAATCAATTTAAAGCAGATATTACATTGCCATACAATTTATCAAGTTGAATAGTATTTGACAATAATCCAAATATCCTGAACAAAAAGGAATCATGCTAAGATCGCATGAATAATTGTTTTGATTGAATAAAGATTATAAAATGGTTGTTCCCACTTTAGCTTTGTCTGACTACCTTAATTATTGATTATGTTACATGTAAGAAACTAAATGTCCTTTTCATCAACTAAATATTGATTCAGCAGCTGATTTTGTCAACTTCTGGAATGTGCATATCCTCTTTTATGCTGGAGTTTTACGCCACGTGTAACACTTATGGTGTTACAGTTTCCGGTGACATAATGATCACATAATCCTTCTGACGTTGACGTTGAAGACTTGAGGGTAACCGAGGTCTCTTTATCAGTTCTTTTTAAACATGCAAAATAACTACCCATCAAACTTGCTTGAGTTCAAGGGTCTGCACGGATTGGTCTCCACCTTATCTACGGTTATTCTTAATACAAAGGTGAACATGAAGCAGAAATAAAACCACGAGTTCATTCAAATAAAAAAAAATACGACATAATAAGTTGAGACAGTCTAGAACATAAGTTGAATGATTCTAATTTATAACTATTCTTCTCTTTCTCTTTCTCTTTGTTATGCAGAACAATAGCATTGCCAAGACCAAAACAAAAAATCATGACATGCAGACAAAATTGTTACACCCAGACAATACCTTTTTCAGGATACAAAGAATGGGAAAATTAATTAAAAAATTACTTTCTGTCTCATCTTTCTGTTGTAGACAATTAGGTACAATTTCAATTTATATCTGGGGCTTACATTCACAAAATTTGGTGCAGTTTTGAGTGTCACAGAAAACCGATGTAGATGGCAGAAGTCAACATTTGCAGTATGAGATGGCTCTGGAGATACGGTGTTAGCACCTGTATGAAATCTGATCCATACTTCTTAAAATTAATCTGAATTTTGAGGTGGCCAGCCTCATAATAATTACCAAGAATGTTATTCATCTAATCTGCATCCAGAAATAAAATACGTGTGAAAAGTATTTCTTTTAAAAAAATGAAGCATCTGAAAGTAAAAGAAAAGTACTCTTTCTCTCTGATGTGGAATGAGGGCCAAGGCCTAAGAGTTAAGACTCGAACTTATGATTCATGACTCAAATACACTTAGTTCTTTAAAGATTTAATTCATATACACCAACAATGTATATACTTTTTACATTGTGAATCAATCATAACAATTGGATCATTACAA
Source organism: Cicer chorassanicum (assembly GCA_037974735.1). Classification (NCBI taxonomy): domain Eukaryota; kingdom Viridiplantae; phylum Streptophyta; class Magnoliopsida; order Fabales; family Fabaceae; genus Cicer; species Cicer chorassanicum. Next base: position 5,239,142 of record JBBPBP010009779.1, read on the forward strand.
ATATATAATTTTAATCATATCTACCTCAAAAATCATACAAAAGATGGTTTGTGATTGACTGACAATGTAAAAAGTTTTAAATTGACAGTGTATCAAAATTAGTCTCATACTTTTCCGTATCATAACTTGAGTAGGTCAAGCTGACATGAACTACCATATATTAACATAAGACTACAAAGAGTTTTCAATCTTTTGAGTTGGATATTTTGAAAGTAAATGTACTTACGGTGTGGTTCCATTTGCCGAAAAAGGGATTTCATATTCAGTAAAAAGTTGAGACAGGATGATTTCATTCCACATATCAGGCACTCCAGGTAAACACCAATGACTGCAATCCTGAATAGATGGATTGTCATTCCAGTTACCCACATGTGCATCACTGCGGGGAGCTGACATAGACGTAACATGGAGAACATTTATAGGAAAAGCAACATTCTTTACAACTTCCAAAACTGTGTCTGAAAACAAGTTTTGGTCCTTTACATCAGTTTCGAATGTCGGGTACTGGGTTACATTGCAAGTCCTACGGGTATGATCACTGCAGCAAACATAAAAGCTAGATGAAAAATTGTTGAACAATGAAGTGATCGTATATATAAATAAAGCATCATGTTACCAATAATGTGCAAATACCTCCAGTGAGATGGCTCAAAAGTCCTAAAAAAGACGCGTGTTCTATTTTTATCAATCTCTCTCTCAACCCATGATGTCCAAGTTTTAAGTGCTATTCTATAGGCGGCAGGAATTGACATCCCAAGCTTCAGAGAGTTTCCAACCTGGAAATAACAACCCCTGTTGAATGAAAGAAGAGGACCATTTTACACATCAACACAAACAAAAAAGATTTCACAATATGAAAACACATATCATGCCTAAAAAATAGAAAACTTAAAAGCAGTTGAATGAACATTTTACCAACAGGGCCAAGACAATGGTGATACTTATCAGAAGATTTGTTATGTTAGATTATACTTTCTCAAAACAGTGGCATTGCTGGTTTCTCAAGTTAGAATCATAATGCAAAACAATACATGACTATGTCCACCCTTTCTAGGAGGATTCTGATATACCGCGCTAACAACAAAAAAGATCCAATTGAGTATAAATCAGAAGACCAAAACTTAAGTGTCTATCATCTTTGATTTTCAAGATCGGCAAGGAAAGAAACACGACTACAATCTCTTTTTAAAAAAACAAATTGGGGAAGAGGAAATTATTATTATTAACAGTGAAACTAATGGCTATTTTACAATTGTCCTAGATGGGATTTGAATTCCATCCCTTAAGGTTAGTGGTTGCAAAGTCAATCTCTGGAGAAGTCTTTTGGTCAAATGTTTTGGGAACTCATGCATCACCTGTTATATAAACTCTAAAACCATCCTTATATTATTTCTCTTAAATAATACTACTTATAATCAGGAAGTGCAAAATCACGATGATGAACCTAAAATAAGAGAACAATGGCTATTGTGAACTTTTAACTCAACAGTTATGAAAACTGACAGTTTTCCACCTTAAACCTACTGATAAGCATATTAGTAAGAAATATAAAAGACTGAAGAATAAAGATCATGGCAATGAAAGAATAGCAATAAAATCAACAGCAGCAGATATACTCATACATAAACAAAACCAAGGTTTCAAAATTTAAATTGCAGTCGCGGTCATAATCGCATTGCAATCCTTGATATTGTAAAGTTTTGCAGTCAAATACAGCTGATGCAATCCAAACACAATTGTGCTGCGATCGCATAGACATCAAATACCATGCCCTAGCATTCGCGGCCACAATTGTGGTTGCAAAGTAAACACTACTGGCATACTGTTGAAAATATAAAAAAGAAAGGAAACTTACATGTGAAAAAGCTTAGATGGAACCCACCAATGACCAGTGTTGAATATAAGAATATCTGAATCAACCCATTGATGACTTATATCATCTAACTTATCCAACATAAGTGTTGATTTAACCCTCTTTGGTGCATGTTCATGAACATGACCTTGTTGCACCAAGAAAACCGATCTAAAAAACTCAATTGTAAAATTGAAATCATTAAACCTAACTCCTAAAAACCTAATCCTCTTTGTAATCTGATTGTGATTGACTTCATAAACACTCATCTTATCTTCCACACCAGTCATCAACATACAAATCAAAGACTCCCATTGAGTCCTACTCATAGAATCACCAACAAAAACAACCCTTTTACTCCTCAACATTTCCAAAACAAGACGAACATCAAACCTAGGAATTTCACAAGTCTTAGGTTTCCACCTCCATGTTAAAAAATCTTTATCAATCCTTCCATTACCTAAACAATCAAAACCTTGCTCAACAAAAGGACAGTCGGTTGCATTGTACAAAGGGTAACCAGAAACCTGAATCCACGTTCCATCAAAGACATCGCAGTTTGGTATAAGTGATGATGATGAAGAACGATTGTTGTTGTAATCAGAAAAAAAAGATTGGCCGTTGAAAAAAGCACGAGTGAGACTAGGAAGAAGATAGATGTAACCACAACCAATTGCAAGGAAGAAGGAAAAGACAGAGGCAATGATAACAAGAACTTGAAACCTGAGACTGAGAGAGACGCATCCAAAGCGGTGGTTGGGACTTCCGAGAGAAAGAGAGAGATTCCGTCTGTTGAATGAAACGGTTCTATTGAAATTGAAAGCAGTCATGTTTATGAGGAGAGTTCAAAGCCATTAGCATAGAAAGATCGCAATGAATGAAAGATGAGAAAGATTCGATATTGGTGGGGAGAGAAACACAGAACAGAAAAGATGGATCAAATTGAAGAGTGTTGTTGATTTGAAACGGAAAACGAAAGGAGGACGCGGAGAACAGAATTATTAGTGTTAATAATCAGACAATGAGAAAACACGCACCTCACCCACTATCAAAACGGAAAATGTTTGCTTTTACGTCTCTTCCTAATTATCTCTTCAAATATATTTCTCGCATTTATATATTTTATTTTATTAATGTATTTTTGTTGTAAGTTTTAATATTTTTAATAATTTATGGTTTTAAATTATTATTATTTTGTTAAACTTAAACCGCTCAATACAGCCATAAGTTTAGATGGCTATAATTATAGCTCAAAAGATATATTTTATAAAACAGGAAAAGAAAAAGAAAAGAAAACTGTGGTTGACATAATGACATGTTTAGTTTCCAAGTTGGCGTATATTTTTGAACACGTGAAAAAGAAAAACTTGGCGTAGATGGATTGCTATCTCAGTGCCTTGTTTCTTCTTCTTACCAAACGACTTTGCTTCCTAATCAAATATTTTTCATATTACCCTTTTGTCGGTTTCTCTCTCGTCTTCTTCTCCACCTGCCAGGTTTTAGATCCCACTATTTATTTATTTTATTACTCATAATCTATTGTCAAACTAACCAAGCAATTATCAATTATTACTGATAATATAGATGCACTGCCACCCGGGTTGGTACAATATTCTTCTAATGGATTTTTCATATGCGCACACATTAATTTCACCTTCATTTACTTACAAGTTAGAATAATAAATTTCAGCTTCGTTTACAAATTTACATGTAATTTCAATCTAGCTAGAACGTAGCTTTGTGTCTCTATAATAGTACTTCCGGTCCAAAAAGAAAGTTATACCATGGAAATTTAATTTTACCTATATCTCAGTAATATTTTAAAAATGTTAAATTTATCTTTAATTTTTTTACTATTTTATCAACTATCAAATAATTCAAATTTTTCAGTACATAAAATATTTTTAGAAATTATCGAAATTTTTTTTATAAGATTTCTGGTATAGATTAACATGAATTAAATAAATAACAAAGAAATAAAAAATTAAAAAAATAAAAAACTTTTAGAAAATCTGATTTTAAAGTTTTTCAGAAACTATCAAAAAACTTAAAAAAAAATATTCCGATACTCAGCTATATTTCAGAAATGTTCAAAAAAAAATTTCAATAGTTTCAAAAAACTTCAAATAAGTTTTTCTGTATTGAAAATCTTGAAATAAATTTTCTGGAGTGTATATTATGTACTGAAAAACTTAAAAAAAGTTTTCGGAAATTTTTTTTCAGAATGTAATTTATGTATCGAACAACTTAAAAAAAAGTTTTATAAAAAAAAGAGAAAATATACTTACTTTTGTACTGAAAAAATAAAACAATAAGAGAGTATAAAATAACAAATTTTAATATTTATAAGAAGGTAGAATTATTAATTCAGGGAGAAGTTAAATTTGAGGAGTACGTAGTGTAATTTACGTCTAAAATTCAGGGGCGAACCCAAGTTATAAGCTACAGGGGCCAGGCCCCATTCGGCTTTTCGGATTTATTTACATCCTATATATTTCTACCCATTACTATATTAATGACATTAGAGGGATTTTCTTTTTTCAATTTCAAATCTTTTTAAAATCTTTGATTAATTTAAAAGTGTATTTTATATATTTAAGTTAATTAATATAAATATTTATTTTTGTGTATTTGAAAATATTAGATGTGAAATAATAAATAATTTATTATAAATAAATAAAATAATGCAACTAATTTATGTGACCATGTGGTTTCAAATGTCATAGTGAGAGCTTTTAGGCCGTATTTTTATGTTTTCTTTTTTATGAATAAGTAAACTTTTTAGTTACTAGCAAATAATTATAATAACAAAAACTGATTATTCGATATTCTTTTTGAACTCATTTATAAGTAAAAATTCGTATTTATTAAAAAATTAACTAAGTATATTTAATTTTTTTAATTTTATTTAGTTGACTGAGGTAAATATAAAATTGTTTCTTTTCATATAATAATTTTGGATTAAATTTTTA
>JBBPBP010009779.1:5243975-5257837 GCA_037974735.1 Cicer chorassanicum
ATATAATTAACCACTCCATAAAAGTAATCTTGATTTCGCAAAAAACCCCTAAAAAATAAAGCATACAATATTTTTTATTTTTTAATATAATAACTAGCTAATTATATCATCGTCATTGAAATGCAAATAGTTCAGAAAAAAATGTAAATAGTTCAAGGTTTTTGGGCTCACCATATGTTGCTCATTTTTTAATCATTTAAAATAAGTTTTAAAATTGATAGTTTCGGAAGTTTCAAAACATATAAGTTTTTGAAATTTTTAAAAATTAAATTTTCGAAATAAGGATACATTTTGACAATTTAGAAAATTTTGAATATTAAGAAAAAAATTTATTTCGAAACTTTGAAAGTTTCGAAAAATCTAAAAATTTCTATTTCAAAAGTTTTAAATTACTCGAAAGTTTCAAAATTCTAGAATTATCAATTACTTTTTAATTTTGAATATTTGAAAAGATTCGAAAATTACGATAATTTCTTTATATTTGAAAGAAGGAGTGAAAAAAAATGAGAGTTATTTTAAATGTTCGAAAGAGGAAGAATTTTTTTTTAGATTTTTATAGATAGTTAAAAGAATAAATTTGTATTTTCATATAAGTTTGGGGTGACAAGTATAGATGGAAAGTGTGTGATAGAAAACTATAAGATTTTATATATAGAAGATTAGTTATCTTTTTTCATTTGACACAATGGAAGATGATTTCTAGAAGTAATAACAAGCACTAATCTCTTAGGCCTGAATTCAACTTGGGTTGTTTAACTTATTTTAATGGGCTTATTAATGCCATGTGTTTTAGGGAGGCCTCTTCCCACCCCCGATTATCTACTAGTCCTAGACTTGGATTTTTAAAATATTTATTTTCCAACAGAAAGTGTTGTCTTAAAGTATATTCCATCCAAAATGAAATATAAATAGATATAATAATTAAAAGTTGAAAAATTTAATCTTAATTTTGAAATAAATATTCCTTTAATATATATGAAAATGTGTTCACTAGCCTGTAATATTACTGACCTAACTCTTGAGGCTAATTATGTTTGCAAATTGATAATTAGGTCTCACATTTTTTTTATAAATGGAAACAAAAATGAATAAAACTATACACCATTAAAACGAGAAGACAACTTTTAATAGGTATCTACAAACAAATGGAAACTAAGAACAGGACATAGACTATCTAAAAATTCAGATCCAATTAGAAAATGATTAAAAAATGTTTCTTTCGTGTAGAATTATTTATATAGAATTATTTATATTGAATTAACAACAATCACATAAGTAAATTGAACATCACATCTTAATCTAAAATTTATATATTGTTTAACTTTCATTTTTTCTAACTCATACTTCACACCAACGTCTCCTTAGCTATAAAAAATGTACATCTGTACACTTCCTGATAAATATACACTACATAAGATATATCAAATTCAAAAGGTGAAGCAGAAATAATAATTTACCGAAGAAGGGATTAAAAGGACCTAGTACAATCAAACAACAGACAAATCAATTCAAAGATAAATCAATGGAGATCTATACGTCTAACAAACTTAAAACTTTATAATAAGATCTAAAATTCAGCCGAGATGATAATGCAAAATCAAATATTATAAGGGAGTTTCTTTTTTCACCCTCTAATACTCTTTAGATTGATCGATCTGAAGGTATATTTTGATTAAAAAAAATATATCTGAATTAACTAATCCAAAAATGTATTTTATAGATTTTTTAAAACATAAAATAATGAGAAAATAAGCTACCATATTATAAAGGAGTTTATTATCCCACCCACTAATACTCTCCAAATGCAAATACACTCAAAACATTACTAATTGAACTTCCGATTCTTTTTAGCAATAGAGAAGATATTTACTTGAATTAAACTAGCCGAACTATCAGTAGACATTTGATAGGAACTATCGGTTTTGACATTTTTTTAGAAAAAGTCTCATACATCTAAAACTTTGTAACTCACGTACAAATAACTATCAACCTTAAGAAGAAAAAATTAAATTCGTGATAGAAAGGTATAAAACTGGTTACTAATTTCGTAACTAAATTTTGTTACGAGAAAATTAGAAAAATGGTTAATTTTTTTACCGAAAATATTTCATTTTTAAATCACTAATTTGACTTTGTTTATAATAGTGATATATAATTATAAAAATCATGGTATAATTATACGGGTTTGAATATGTTTTGTACTCAATTGAGTAACAAATTTATACTATCCATAAAAATTAGATATTCATGAGACATCTATTGAGAAATAAGAATGGTAAATTAATAAAAATGTGAGGGTGTAAAAGTGTAAAAAAATTGCACTATTCGAAACTAATGCTCTAATTAAGTACATGAGCTAAGGAACGAATATATGTATACTATTTTTTATACTATAATAATTCATATATTTATAGATACTACACAAAAAATTTATTTAACTAATGTTAGCACATAAACCAGCTGTATATTCAAACCCATTTGTTCATATTATTAGTTAAGCGTATCAAATTTCATACAATTGGAGTGCAATGTGTCATATCTTTTAAATCCAATAATGGAGAATGCTACAATAACTTGAAGAAGACGTATGATAAAAATGAAGATGGTGATTATTATTTATTACACAAATAGTTTTAAAGCATCTGTAGACACATTATGTTGTTATGTTTTAAGTTCAATTTAATTTACAAGTTTAATTTGATGTAGTAGGGATAATCGCAAATTTCTTTCATAATACTTTAGAATATTTAAAGTGAATTGTATAATTTTTTCTAAACGTATTGATTAATGATATTTTATAGAATAATCCCAGTGTATTCGAATGATATTTTCTTTATTAGTGCAATAAAAAACTTTGAGTTTTCAATCCATAACTCACATTTTGTTTGAGTATTTAATTTTGTGCATTAAAAAACCATAAATAGGATTTTTTTTTTCCATAGTCCAATAATATAAAATTATGGTTATTTTTATAAGTAATAATTGTATTAAACTAGAGTAAAGGGATACTCTAAATCCTTTATATAAACAACAACAACTACTACACATGAGTATTTAAATACTTTTGAGACATGAAATTGAGCTAATCCACCAATTAGAGAATTTGAGTTCTCCATAATATTTGCTAATAAGATATGATCAACATTGTTTTTGTTTCTGCTTAGTTTTTAATGCACTAAAATACTTATCGGTTAAAGGAAGCACTAATCAAGATTCAATTTTTTCTTTTTATTGTTGTTTTTACACTGATTCTTTGCTCTAGCTAAAGTTAAACTTTCACTAATGTAGATTGTCATGATGATCTAAAGAAGTTAAATTTTCTATTTCAATTATGATTCAGTAGTCAAGTGAATGTCTACTCCGATGTGTCGTGAACTCATAGACGCAAGTTTGCCCTATAAAAATTACAATAGCTAATATTGTGATTTTGATGAGTAAACTACTTTCATTTTTAACATTTTATAAATTTAATTATTTGATACTCTTTTTTTACATACATTATCAATTAATTAAATGTATTTTTTCACACGTGTAAATACTAATTGTTTACCAAATGCTGGATTAAGAGATATATGATACCATATTTATCCTATAATATTAATTTCTTTTATTCTAACTATCAAACATGTCGTCAAACTTTTTAATACTATAAATGATTAAAACTAACTTAAATACTTGAAATAGCTTAATATAAGGTGCTTCTAATATTGACCTCCGAAAAAATGCAAAAGTGGATCGTTATTATTTTTAGTAAATTAATAGATATTATAATAATAAAAAAATAGATATATTATATTAAAATTAGTAAGGAACTATCTTTACACCATTTTTTTTAGACATTCATATTAAATACACCACAAAAGACATATAATACTTTTAAAATCGATACCTTCAATAGGTTTGATAAAATATCTTCAATGTAAAAAAATTCTTAACAAGTACTTTAGGAACAAAAACATTTATAGTAATTAAATAAAAATAGATGTTTTTGGAATTTCAAAAACAATTTAAAAGAATTAATGACACAACAATATTTCTATAAAAAAAAGAATTTGAGTTTTTTACACATAGGCGTGACATCTCCCCCCAAAGGGATATTCAGCTTTAAGAAACCACAAGTTATCTCTTTTCTGAAACATGTTGAACATTATCAGAATGAAAACCTAGACCTAGTTAGTTAAACTCTCACATTATATATTTATTCTCTTGTTGAGTACAAATTACTCTTTGAGTGTCTTTGTTATACGGCACAAATGCCAATAAGCATGCATATATGTAATTATGCATACTATATACAAACATGGAAAAAGGGCACAGAAAGACATAGAACAAATCTAGATAAATAGTATATATATTACATAACCATAAATTCATCGATCTTCAATATTATTCAATTAATATATTTATACTATATAGTTTCTCACGTCACAGTTGAATTTATTCCCAGAAAGAGAGTCTCCCAAACAAACTTTCCGGCCAACATTCAAATTGCATACACATTTTTCTATTCTTATAATAATTATACATACATATATATATGACTCTACGTAACCAAACCCAAACGTTATGATTATTCTCCACAACCCTTTAGTCAACAATATCCTAACAAACCTTTTTCCTCACACATGATATATCAATCTCCTCTAAAAACTTTACTCTATACTATACCTATATATATACACCTCTTTACTTTTTTTTTTCTCTTTTTTTTTTCCGCCTAACTCAAAACATTATCAACTTACTTACATATATGTATATACTAATCTTAAATACTTCAACAATTAATATTTAATATTTCATATACAATCATAATGATCAGGGCGAGCCTTGGTGCAACAATAAATTATAACCCTGTAATTCAGAGAAGTCACTAGTTTGAATCTTGAAAATAATTTCTCCGCATGTGAGAATAAGACTATGCGTACATCATCCCTTCTGAGACTTTACCTAATAATTAAAAACCTCGTACATTGAACCGCCTTTTTTAATACATATACATAAAAATATATAAGTATAATAGCATAACCTAATTACAATAAATTATTCACTAATTACCTCATGATGGTTAAAACTTGATGAGTCATCACAAGCATGGACATGTGAATTTCCCCCGGCTTGAAATTCAACTCCGGCCGGTAACTCGGCCGTGGTGGTTGTAGAAGTGAGTAGTAAATTTGGTGCAAAAGGCCATTCACAACCCAAAGAAGGAGAGAACAACAAAGCACTAGTAGAAGTAGTAGAAATGCATTGTGAAAGTGGTAATAATTGTTGTTGTTGAGTTTGAGGAGTGGATTGAAGCAACCTAATTTGTCTCTTCAAGAACTTAACATAACGAATAGCTTCATCAAGCATAGAAGCTGTATCCATTTTAGTTCCACCAGGAACAAGTCTTTGAAGTATACGAATCTTCTCACTTATTCTTTCTCTTCGATGTCTAGCCGCAACGCTTTGTGGATCGTCGCTAATTCGAACGTTTCTTCGCTTTGGTTTTCGAATAGTTGTGGGATCGATATCCACTGGTTGCATAGCTGCAATCTTGTACATCATCTCTTTCATAGCTCCTAACTCTTCTTCTTGTTCTTCATCATGATTTTCATGGTGGATCCCTAATATATCACTTAGTGAACCCGATGAAGATGGTGGTTGTGGTGCCATCATGTTGTAGTTTTGCCAAATCATTGAAGAACTTATAGGAATTTGATGATGATCTTGTTGAACTTGAAGAATAATATTATTGTTGTGTTGTTCATTTGTTTCCATTTTTTCAAGATTATTCCAAATGTTGTTGCTCACATTTGTGAATGAACTACTAGTATTAATATTATTTTGGTTGGTTTCCATGATAAAAAATAAATTAAAATATTTTATGGGGTGGTTCTAATTCTTCTTGATTTGATGCTTAATTAGCTAAAAGATAAGATGGAGAAGAGATAAACAATAAACAATGAAAAGGGTTTTTGATTTGATCATTTGAAATGAAACAACACACCACTTATATATAAATTAATTAACCACACATAAATGAATATTTGTGGAGAAGAAGGGAAGAGAGAATATTGTGAAGGAGTAGAAATTAATTAAGGAGAGGTTAAATATATTACCTTTTTTTTTGTTTTTTTTTAATGAATGAAGAAGAATTTTTATGGTTGAAAAGGTGAATATAGGGTAGAGGGGGCCCAAAGGAAAGGAAAGGAGAGAGTTGAGAAAGAAAGGGCAAAGTTATTATGAATTTAGGAAGGGGTTTTTACTGAAAGGGGAGTCACTGCAAAAAGCATGTAGACGAATGAATGAAAAGAAAAGGTGTGCATGGTGTGTAGTGCAGCAAATTAAAGAGATTGAATTGAATGAATGTGGTTCTACAAAGTCATGACTTTGATCCATATACCTAGCTAACCCCTCCTATTCCAACTTCCAATATTAGTCTAGTTCACTCATATTTTTCCACCATTATTAATTATATTAAATTTTAATCTTATTTTTTACATGTAATGTCATATGTTTATATATATGTTTTGGCTTCTATTTCTATATTTTTCTTATATTTTTAGACCTAATTATTTAAATAAAAAATAAGGCCTTTTAGTAAATTCAATAGTAGACTTTGGTGACCTATATTAGTTCAATAATTTTAGCCAAAAATGAATTTTAATAGAAAAATATTTACATAAAAATATTATAAAATGTCATGTTATAGTTTCATAAGCTCCTCCAAATAGCTAGGTTGATGTCATAATAGTTGTTTTGAGTTTATGCAGAGTATATCAGCAATCTCTATTTAGTTAATATATATATATAAAACAACTTTATATATATAAAAGCTCTATTATGTTACAAATGCTTATTATATTGAATGAACAATTATTAAAGATGTATATCCAAATGTCTCTTTATACCTAAGCAAAACAACCACTTAATCCTATTAGAAAAAATTAATAGTGAAAAAAATTAGAGACATTTTTTTTTCTTTCCATTTTCTATATTTCCGTTACTTTCGAACTATATATTTAAATTGAATTGAATTGAAACTACATTGTTTTTTCTTGTTTGAATTCAATTTAAATATATAGTTGGAACAAAGCAACTTAATCTATATTATTATAGGTGTTAAAGCATCAATGACACCTAGTTTTGCAACTCAAATTGAAGAGACATATAGTTCGAATTCCGAACAAGGAATGTATGACCTAGAGTCTCTTTCATCCTTCTAAATAAATAATATTAGTGTGGCTAGGATGGACTTGTCAAAAAATGATTCAAGGATGGACTTTACTCTTTGATAAAGAATGAACTTTATAATAATAAAAAATAGAGAATAAATATAAAAAATTTATTAAAATTTACTAATAACAGTGATATCCATTTTTGGAACAAGATTATATTAGACAATTTTATAATAATACTCTATCTAGTCTCAATTATAAAAAGAAAAACAAAAAAACATCAATATTAATAAACTTATTTATTAATATAACTTTAAAAGTATGAGATATTAAATGCATCCACTAATATTTAAAAGACAAATATTAAATAAGGTTAAAAAGTCATGTAAATAACAACTTTTTTTATAAATGAGATAAAAAAAAGTTTCCAAATTTTTTCTTATAATTGAGACAAGAGGTAGTAATTTTCCCTCCCCTCCCTCTAAATTCTAGTAGCTCCAATCAGTATTATTTATGTGATATTTGACATTTTACATTCAATGTATATTTGATGTCCGATACTAACATATATAATTATATTTAATCACTTTTATATTTTTCAAAAATTATTATTATTATTATTATTATTATTATTATTATTATTATTATTATTATTATTATTATTATCTACGGTGTCGTAATATTATTAATAAATTTTATTGTCCCCGTTTGATTGATTTCTGGATTTGTTTGTGCCCATAAAAAATGTAAATTGTATATAAATTTAAGTTTCGTTATTAATTTTTGTATAATATTTAAGTCATAAATAATGCATAGTTTTTTTTGTTTAATTAGTACATAGTACAAAAACCACTAAAATGGTTATAGTAAATACCATTTATTTTAAATAAGAATTTAATTTATACATATTATTAGTGTAAAATATTTTTATTCTATTGATCATCATTAAAGATATTTAATTTTTACTATAACTAAATCTAAAATAACACTTTTAAATAATTGTGATGTAATAAAAAAATTATACCAATTAAATAAATAATAGTATAGCTCAATATTGTGGATGAATGTTAAGAATTCAAATATCCATTAAACCATAGATATTCCTAAGTCATGTAGTCGTGTGTGTATGCATGAATTGAACACCACACAGGTAGCTAGGGGTGAAAAGAATTAAACCTATATGAATAGTAGCTTTCTCTCTCTCCAATATGATTTTTGGTGCACTGAAATCATAGGGTTAATTAATTGCTTCTCCTTTATTTCCATTTCCATATGCCTCTTTCTTGCTCCTTCTTATAATTTCGCTCCCTGTCTCCTTCACTCTATTTTTGGGATCCATAAAATTGGATTCATTCTTCAAACTTTAAATATTTAAGACCAATTTAAATGGCTAATTATTCATCAAATCATATATCATTCATCTTTAAGAACCTAATTGGTTAAGAGGTCAATAAAAAATATATTTTGTATTAAAAACACAAGTTAAATGTTTATCGAAATAATAAATACATCATTTTATTTTCTTTAGTAAAAAAAACATCATTTTTCCATACAAACTTATTTCTAATAGTTCCTTAAACAATGTCATGTAAAAGGGAATTCGTTAAAATTCTCCTCAAAACATATTTACGACAATTATGATATAATAATAAAAAAAAAACTTAAAAGTGAAAGAGTAATTTTGGTTAAAAAAATCAATTTTTTTTTTCTCTCCCCAAATAGAAAAGGATGGTTAATTAGTAGTACTACCCAACAAAAGGATTAATTTGGTGCTTAGCTTTTTTGGATCCCTATAATTGCTAGAATAAATTACATGTATTTACTAATTAATGACATATCTCTTGTTTTTCAGTCTAGTTCAGAAAACTATATGCAATAAATGTATCATCATTGAACATAGAACGCAGTTCAACTTTAATTTGATCCAACCCCTTTCTCTATGGCTGAACAATTAGGGTAATTTATTAATGTATAAGAAGACAATTCCAAAGTCACAATTTATAATTTATTTTTATTTTGAAGTCACAATTAATTTTGACATCACCTGCATGTGTCATATGCATTCTTGGATTAATGCCATTGAATAATTGATTTCGAGAAATTAATTCAACAACAAGACTATTAAATTATGAAATTCATTGGTCAAAAATTATATTTAATGAAAAATTAGCTCACCACCAAATAATTAAAGTTCATATATATATCGTGTTCTTGAAGCCAACTAATTTTTGAAAAAGGAAGGTGATGTTATATTTTCTAGAAATAGAAGGATTTCCCAATCAAAGAACATTATCCAACGTAAGAAAAAAATTGAAAAACTATACACATGTCTCATTTAATATCAAGCATTGACGCACCTTGAATGTTGATGTCATTTAGTTAAATACAATAACCTTTCTGCCGAACAAATTCAAGCAAGTTAAGAAATTTGTATACGGCCTTAATTAATTTCCAATGAACCAAAAATTATTCAAAGTCCTCTTGGGGGTGCCCAGATATTAATTGATCATTGTAATTAATTCAAAATGTAAATTAATGATTGAACACATAATCTACTTTGAAATGTGTATTAATTCATCCAAATTTAGTTGTTCAACCAATAATCAATTTAATTAAGGTTAAAGATGATGGCGTCACCAACTAATTTCAGGTTTCGGAGCTACTAACTTGAAATTTTTCAATGAGGAGGCAACAATGCTTAAACTAACCGCTGTCTTGACCCATGACTGAAGACAATAATGAAATACATAATATGTATACTTTTATAATATTATAATGTAAAAATTTCATACGTCTCACATTAAATTAAGTGTCATTTTAACAGTAAAAAATTTGTCTCAAAATAAATATGTTCTTTAATTTTCAATGCAACTTTAATTATTATTTTTTATATATTATCTTTCAATAATTACTATTAACGCAACTTACAAAATATTATTGTACTTTAAATTGATAATAGTGAATAACTCATCAATAGTTAAGATGAATAGTTTGGTAAAATGAGTTCTCTTTTTTTCTTCTAATTATTACATTTCTTAGTACGTGTGCAAAAACCTTATGTGACACTCATTATAAGATGGATAAAATATATATTTATTAGAAATAAGAAAATTTTAGGGGTGTAAGTTATAGTTCAACTGAAAAATGTTGTTAGGTTGAATATCTTATTTAGGGTTCAAAACGAGCCTCGTAGATGAGTTAATCACGGATGTATTTATCATCTATTTTAAGACAAAAAAAAAATATTAGAGTGACCATGGTTAGCCCTTGTCTCAATGAAGATCCGCTTATGGCTACTAATTTCAAAATTGAATCTCATATTACTTATGGTGAGCACAAAATATAAAAGTCTTATTGAGAGAGAGATTTCAGAGAAAATGGTTTACTTTTCTTTTCAAAAATAAACAAATTATATAATATTTTTAGAAGTGATATGATTAAAATGTTATACGACTATATATTATTCTTTTAATTTTTTTTAAATGTCAAATATATATAAATAATATATAAATTTATCCCCCTCATATCTCCCTCCCAAATAATTTCCACACATTTGATAATTTTAATCATTGATCTTAATGAATTTATAATGTAAGCTGTGTGACTTTAATCTAACGACTCTTAATGGAAAACTCCGTGAATGCAGGACAATTTCATGAAGAGAATCCGGGTCCAAAATATAGTTAGATTATAAATAACTCAAATATGAATTTCTCAAAGTTTTGATGATGGAGGAGTTGAAAATTGAAAATAGAAAGCAAGGAAAGTGGAAAAAGAAATTGTAAGTCACGGTGAAACAGATGGTACTACATATATGTATAAATAAATGTATATATACAAGTGATGTGATGTGTACTTATTAGAAGATAGAGTAAGAAATCATATATAAGCAACAAAGTTGATGATATTGATATACCAAACCAAATTACATCAGCCACCATTGATATATATGATAATGATGATGATCATACGGGTGGGGCTACATTGCCGTGTCATCATTTCTTCTCTCTTTTTTTTAATCATTATTTTTCAGTTATCAAGTACAACACAAAACACACATACACTTCATTTATTTTTATTTTACATTCTATCTTGTTAACCTTGCGCATGCACAATGCAATCATTCTACTATGTTTCAATTTCGGGTTTTCTTCGTCAATTGGTTGATCGAGTTTACCACATATAAATACAAAATTATATCATATTTATGTTAACAAGAATAATCCAAAACAACTTACCTTTTGGATTCGAGGGAGAGAAATTGTGAGTAGTTTATTGTTACTAAACACACATTCATCAATTAATTAGAATTTAGTAACAATAAACTATAATTTATATTTATAATAATTCTCAATAATTGATTAATTAAATAATTAATTTAACATTAATTTGACTAAAGTGATTAACGAATTTTAATAAAAAAATAAATCATTAGAAAGAATACGAATTTAAATTCAAATTAAAATAATTATTTATTAGATTTTAGTTGCTTATTTCTCAATCAAACTCTTGATTATCACACCCTTTCCTTTGAGTGAATTGGTTCTTCTTTTGTTTGGTTCTAAGTCTGATTACATAACACAACACCTAGAATTACATTGCAATGGAACATGAAAAATAAAGCTAACATAGTAAATAAAACCTTACAAAGATCGATCTAAACCCAGTAATAAAGTACTCTGAGACAAATAAAGTAAGAAAAAGATGCATATGAAATTAGTGTTGTAACACTGCAGAGGTTGAGAAAGTAAAAACCTGCTGCATGTATATTTTAACCTTGCATAATGCATTACTTTTATTAAAGTTATTCCGTAATAATTTTGTGGAGAATAATTTCAACGATCAAAATCTACAAATTTTCATAAAATTATTAAAATGTTTTATATTTTATCAAATAATTTACATTTTGTAAGTAAAATATGGACTATGAGATTGTAAGACTATATATATATGAATGAGAACTTTTTGTTAGCAAATATGGCGTGTTTTATATTGAGAAAATGAGGTGATACAACTCATAATACAATTTTCTAATTTAAATGAATACTCGGAAACTTTATACCCATGTAATCACAAAGACAAACAATGGATTGTGTTCCAAGACAATTCATAAAAGATACAAGTAATTGGCGGTTCTCAGGGTGTGTAGGAGGAGCCGCTGCACATGACTTCATTTTTTAGGGGTACTTAGTGTTTGGTCAATAGAGGAGTTCACAAGATTATTCACCTTGAACTAATAGTAACCACAAAAATAAGTTGTAAATTACATTTTAATCTAAAATTTTAAAATAGTGGATTTATGAATCCTCTCACTTATATGTTGTTCAACCATTAATTTTTTAAATAATGTAAAATTTTTAACTCACATTTGTTACACAACACTGAAGACACTTTAAAACTATAAAATTATAAAACGAACAACGAATAGAAATAATATAGAACAAAATATTTTGGATGAAAATAATAAAAATGAAGACAATGGTTGTAACTATGCTTTGAGGTAGGTAGTAATGAAAATAAGCATATCCTTACTTTTTTTTTAGTAAAGATTTTTATTTTTGTTAATGAACAATTTAGTCACTAAGTCTATTCTATAGACATTTATGACCCAATAACATGAAAGAAACTTAGAAGTGATTTGAGAAATAAATTGCCAAAAATGATTTTGAAAGAGGTGAATGATTCTAATATAAGAATAATTTCTTATTGTCACATTACAATCATGCATTATATTATTGTAGTAGAGAAGACCAATAGGAGTTTAATAGTTTTTTCAAAAAAATAAATAAATAGAATTTAATGATTAGACTCATCTTAAAGAACTTATCAAGTGTTGCACATATATGACTTTTATGAGTGAATAAGTTGACATACAAATCAGATTTTAGAAAAAACATTAAAAGCATCTTAAAGAACTTATAAGAAAAGAAAAATAATCTTATGTTAGACGTGGAAGGGAAAAATATACATTTCACTCAACTAAGAGAATAGCGAGATTTTAATGAAAAGAAAGTATAAAAATATACTTTTTGATATTGTATAATATTTACGATCATATTAAATAAAAGAAAATTTAAGTCTAAATAAAAAAAAAATTATATGTCCTTCAAATCTCTACTTTAATTTACATGGAGCTAAAATTGACTAAAAGACAGATTTTACTACTCTTGGTCCTCTCTCCTCTTCTCCGAATGATTAAATTAAAAAACACAATTAAAATAATATTTCCTTTATTCTGCTCAAACCAAACACACTTATAGGATTTTGGGCAGACCTTAGTCTAATATTGATTTCTCATATACTTCTAGTAAACTCCAATCGATGACTTATATTTTTAGAGGTCGTTTGATGGACATAATAAGAAACATGATAGAAATAAATGATCATATTCTATCTGAAATTTGAATTTAGTGTTTGATAAAAAAACATAATATATGATAATTTTATCTAAAATTATGTCATATCATGTCTTTGTAGTTGAAATTTGTATCATAAATATAAATTGAATTAGAAATCAACAAGATATGATAATAACAATAAATTACTGAATGACCTTTATAAAATATAATTTGAAATATAAAATTGAAATGTAATAAAATATTAATATAGAAAAAGTTCTAACTTATATATGTAAATTAAATAAAATATGAATATAAAAAAATTAATAAAATTTGATATTAAACATAAAAGGGAAATATTAAT
>JBBPBP010009779.1:5262159-5288049 GCA_037974735.1 Cicer chorassanicum
ACTTTGAATATGAAAAATCAATATTGAATATATCTATACACACAAGATAATTTATTCATTTTTATATATTCGTTATTTCTATTTATAAGTAATAGTGTATCAACAAAAATTAATGTATTTTATTCAAAATTTAAATGAGATACAACTTTTGTTAACTCACTTTTGTTTATAAATATGATCAAATGGAGTACAAAATAGACACATTAATTACACTACTTACTTTTCTTAATTAATATGAAATATGTAAATAAAAACTTATATTTAAGGACGAATTGACTGTGTAAAAGATGTGATATATATTCTAATGTATTGAAGTTTTGGATGAAATATGGTGTTAAAATATCTTATTAAACTTGAATCATTTAGTGTGTTGTTAGTCTTGGCATTCCACTGAACTCCAACACTAATCTTAAATAAAAATTAATCAAAGTGGTGAGAAATTCAATTTTCTAGCTAAGCCTCATATTTTAGTTTGAAAACGGAAAAATAAATTTTTAAATAATTTTATCCTCTTTTATGGATCGTTTTAATTTAATTTAATTTAGATTTAATATTTACAATCTAATATAGCTCAATTGATATCGAGAAAGAATGAACGATTGTAATTGGATAAAATAAGAGAACAAGAAGATGTAGATAAAAATGTTGGTATCTGAGGTGATATAAATATTATTAGTTTATCTTTAATGATGAAATTTAGAAGTGGGGATGTAAATAGGACATGACTAGGAGGAGTGCTCCCCTGCTTTACATACTATCCCTTAAGAATGTCCCCCACCACAAGGAGATTTTCTCCCCAATCTCATTCCTATGGATCCCCAAAAGTCACCGTGAGGACCCTATCAACATAAACAAATTGAAAATTTAATGTTCTTTAGGATTAATTTCATTCATTTTTGAATTGGTTGGGAATATTAGGAATGATAGTGATGTCACATGTTATTTTGTTTTAAATTATGAGTTTTTTTTTAAATGCCAAAATGATTTAGGTCATATTTGTAACACATTTGTATAATTGTTAAAGAATATTGTGGTAACATTCTCATAAACTGCAAACCTACAAGGAGGGGAGTGTGATCTATGTATGTCCTTGTTTCAAAATTATTTCGGGAGAATTCTCTCTCCAGCCTTTGTCTTTGTAAAGAAAAAATTTGAATTGTAGGTCTCAGAAAGATAGTATATGTCGTGTCAATTTTTTCTTTTGATTTAACTCACACACTTCGGTCATATACTTTAATATTTATACAAAATTAACTTCTTTTTTTCTTTAGAGAGTAATTGTTTTTTATGTCCAAAATATCTCTCACAAGAAATCAAAGGTTAATCTTGTTAGATATAAATATTTGAGAGGTTGACTTTTTCCAATAATTATTCTTTTATACGATTAATCAAATATTGAACTCGACTAAATACTTTAAAAATTCAATTACTCCTCTCTATTGTGGATAAAATTATACTATATATCGTTTATTTTTTTGTTTTTTATATTTATCATTTATCTTATTTAATTGTAATATTTAAGTATTTTATCTTTAAAAACATAACAAATTAACCTTTTACTTCATTTATTATTAAAAAATGTTGACGTAAGAAGTCATGTCAACATTTTTTTGATTTTTTTTTTAAATTAAGAAACCAAGAATAATCTTTATGATATTCATCATCTTGATCATCATCATTAAACTCAGAAAAAAAAAAAATTTAAGAAAAAATGAAACTCCCAATTTTTTTTATTTAAAAAAAAAACTTATATCCAATTAGCTGCTGATGCTTCGTAATTTTTCCTGAACTGATCGTGCATATGAAGATGAGTTCAGTTGAGAGGGGATTCACGGTGTTGAAGGAAATTGGTTGATACGCTACTTCCACTATCTTTGATATTATCCAAACCCATCTCTTTAAGTAGTTTGAATTGTTTTTTTCTTTTTGATTTCGAGTTTTGATTTTTTTTTTTATTAACAATTTTTTATTTTCTTAATATATCAATACGATTGTTCTGGATTTCTCTTTTTTTTTAAAACAAAAAAATCAAAAATTTATAAACTATCCGAAAATATGTTAACATACACAAAATAAATAATTTATATGAAAAAAGTGATAAAAAGATATGTGTTATCAATAAATAAAGTAAATAGTTTTACTCATTTGTCGCACTAATGAATTAGGAGTTCAATGTTAAAGTTGAGTTTAGATTATCTCAATCAAAACTTCTCTTAATTTATGATAATTATTTTATTTTAATTTTTTTTATTGCATTGAAAGTTTATATCGTATAAACCATGCATGTAAAGTTTTACACAAATTTAAAATTATTTGGTATGTTATTGAGATATATCAAAATTAACGTCTTTTGTATTTTTATTGAACACAGTTAATATTCATGAATTTCAATAATTTATTAAACAATTTTAAATTTGTGCAAAATTTTATATGCATCATCTATATAATATTTATTTTATATTTAATAAAAATAAAAAATAAAGATAATTCACAAAAAATTGAAAAATATTTAAATTTAAAGCATCCAAAATGTGTTAATGTCACTTTAATTTGCAATGAAATCTAAAAAGTAATGATAAAGGTGGACCGTGGACGTACACATTCATCAAAATAATTTGATTTGATTGATTCCATTCATGTCCAATTGGACATTTAGTCATTTACACAACTAGCATACTAGAGATAGAGATTGTAATATTCCCTCTTTTTTATATAAGAATTTTTCAATTGTGTCCCTTATTTTAACTTTTTAACATAAATTAAAGAATTATAAATAAATATAACAATTTGACAAAATTATTGTTATGAACTAATTTATCTTTAATTATAAATGTATAATAAACTGTACAATGATTTGAAAATAATATACACTATTAATTTAAGAGTAAAATGAAAATAAAATAATTTTGCATTCAAACAAAGAAAATGACATAAACTTTGATGCATTTTTTCATCAATTAAAATGGTATTTTATATATATATTTTTAATATGTTTGTTTTTAAAACAATTTTGTTTTAGTATGTTGTTTTTGACATTTGTAATTTGGAGTTCAGTCGAAAATAAGTAAAATTTAATTAAAAATTATTTATATCATATTTCAAATTTAGATTATATAAAGTGATTTTTCATTAATGACTTAAATCTAATCACTTAATTAATACAATTTTTGTTTGAATTTTTAACGACACAAATAAAATATTGATTGTATAATAGAAGTTCACAATTTTTGTTTGACAATTTTCACATGCAAAAAGTTATAAGGTTCACTTTATAATTATAGAGTTAATTAGAAAGCCAATAATAAAGAAGTCCACAATTCCATCTTTACCTCTAACATAATATCATATTCTAAAATAAATATCTTTTAAATATAATATAAAATTAATTTGCAATTGTTGACATAAAATAGTTAGAGAGACGAAAACATATTTATATTGAAGGAAAGGAAGATCAGTCAAAAAACCATATAGTAAGAGTTAATGTAAGAACATAAAAAGGGGTAAGGTAATAAAAAAAAATAAAAAATTGCAATTGAACAAGGATAGTAAGTTTTAAGAATTGTTAGTATATATGGAAGAACATCTTTACGAGGAGGATTGGGTGAGATCTGACAGTACCCCATGCATTTCACTTTCCCACCACCATACTAAAGAGAGTTAAAGTGTGTCATAGAATTCAACTCCACCTCTTACAAAATGGTCTCCTCAGAGTCCGGACTATAGTGACTTGCTTAGAGTGATTAATTTCATTTTTCCATTTTTGGAAAAAGGAACCAAAAAGTTTTTCTACCATTGTTTGGTTTAAGAATAGCCTTTCGAAAGCTCTTCTTTGGAGTTCTATCCTAACCAATTTTTTCTTTTGGTTTTGTGCTATGTATTTACTTTCTGCTATTATTGGATTTAAGATCCATTAATTATCATTTTTAAGAGTTTTTAACTTTTTTTTTTATGAAAAAAAAATAGAATTTAAAAATTGTTTTAAATAAAAACTATTTTAAATAATTTTTTATAATAATTTATTTATAAAAATAATTTTCATTACAGTGAACAAACATAAAATAGTTTTTGTTTGTTTTTAAAAAATTAACAAATAATCTATTAATACCAAATTTATTTTTTATAATCGATGACAAACGGACATTTGGATTCTATTGTATGGTTTAGTTGGAATTGGAATGCAATTTCGTGGAGAAAAAAGAAGCGTACGGAACATTTCATTGATTGATTAATTAACAAGTTATTGCTGATTGTGATTTATGTCTCCTTGTCATATTTGATCATCTTTATTTATTTTCTTGGTACACATGTTGTTGTATTCATTATTCAAATTGACAATCAATGTAGTATTAAACAATATGCATGCAGTAAGTCGTACAAATAAAACTTCTTGTATCCATTACTATATGGATATCTTCACCCACCTACAATGTCGTTATATGTGTAGGTTAATGATTTTCACATTTCGTTCCGTACAAAAAAACTCATTTTCTAATGAAATAATTAATTATATTTTAAAAATATTTTAATGAATTAGAATTCTCAAATTCAATATGAAAGAAAATACTTAATTTTAGTGATGGAAATGATCTTATTACTTCTATTAAATTTTAACAACCAAAACAAAAATAATTTCTATATATATGACTTCAAAAACATAATATATTTGCAATTTAGTAAATTTTTTAAATTTGTACGATTTTGTCACACTGATCTTGTATTTAGAGATGCGGTAGTAATAAATTAAAATCAAATTATAAAGGATGTGACTTTTTTAAATGATGTAATAATTCTTCAAAAAAAATCTAATTCTCTTTGATAGAACGTTTCTCTATTTTTAAAATTTAGTACATCTAATAAACAAATGTTGATCTAATTGGTAAATGTTTGACGCACATAAAGATGTGAGCTCTCGGCTTGAAAGACCCAATTCACCTTTTTATTTTTTATAATTATTATATTTTTTATTAATGTTAATATACTTTTCAAGTAGTGTCAATAATATACATTTTTTAATATATATTTTTTTATTAATTAAAATTCATATAAATACTAACAAATTATATAAGTTTCGTAGACCTATATAATTTGGTAAGATTTATATGAATTTTAATTAATGAAATAATACGTTGAAAAATATATAATAAAAAGTGTGTCGTTACTATCATTTATATAGAGATACATAAATAAATAGATGTTGTTGTCCACGTGATCAAGTCCTTCCGTATTTATAAAAAAATATAGAAATAATAATCCTTCACTTTAACAAAAAGAAAAGGATATTAACCCTTTCACTCTCTATTAACCACGCACACAAATACTACTTTTATCATCTCTCCTTTTCACTCTCACCTTTTTTTTTTCTCTCCACTCACAAATGGAACATATAACACCATTGATTTGTAACGATTAAAAGTTTTGAATGGTCGTTCAATCGATTAAGAATGTCACAATACAAAATATGTAAAGTCAAAAACTCCTTTCTTGCACCATTCTCAAGATAAGATCATTCAAAATCTTTTGGATCATGGATTATTTAGTAGCACATGACCAAGTTACTTGTAGAGTTTTGATTTTATAACACTCTTTTTTACACTCATTCCATACCTCTTTGTATGTCTCTTTTTATTATGTCACGTGTTTCTCTACCCATCCTATTTAAACTATTTGAGACTCATCGCATTTGCACAAAAGAGAGGAATGTAAAATTAATGTGAAAAAGTGTGAAGAGCTAGTATTTCTTAGCACACTAGTGGTTTAATTAATTTTCACGAGATATCTAGAGTAGAACTTTGCTTTTAAAATTGTTATTCCAAAAGGCCATAGATCCAATACCATAGCAGTATATAATCAACCGATTCAAATTTTTTGTACCATGTGCATGCCCCTGCTTTTCCATAATTTTTTGAAAAAAAATAAATGCACTTAATTCAAAATCGACCAATTGTGAAATATGCCCTTACTAGTGAATGAGCCACGTTATCTGTTAAGCGCCTAACTAAACTAATACAGCAAAAATACTAATTATAACAAGAAAATTTGCTAAGAAACCAAATATAGAAAAAGATTTAGAAATGTATTAAAATTGTATTTTCAATTATTAGGGCATTTGTTAATAAGACTCGTCTAACACCATAATTTATAAAGAAATTTAAAATAATTTTTAGTCAAAATAGCATTGAATTCAGATACATGATTAATCGATTTCTCTGAAATTAATTAACTATCACTTTACTATCTAACTCAAAAATGACATTATTAAGGCCCAAGTCATACTAAGCAAATTGAATTAACTTAATTGATTAAATAAGTGAAATCAGATTAATAATTGAATTGTATTAAAATGATATATTAAACTACTTTAAAAAATAAAATCATTTAAACTAAATTAATTAATTAAAGCCAAGGCTCGTGTTACTAAGGTTACTCTTTCAGCTTTGTTAAGCAGCCTATGTTTTCAATAACGAAATGTTTAGTATTTGTTAATAAGACTATTCTATACTGGTGTGCCCTTTCAGAGTTGGGAATCCATAATATTTGTCCATGAATTAAATTGGATTTTGCACTTCTAGATGATGGAATTGAAGTGCATTTTTAAACTTTTTGTTACCGATTCCAGAGACCAGAGGCACTTGATTAGATTAAAAAAATCAATCAGAATAACCTAAAAATTGTTTTCAGTTAAAAAATTGATCTAAAAATTGTTTTCAATTGAAAAATTGTTTTATGTAGCTTTTCATTAAAATCATTTGATAAAAAACTTTTTTTTAAAAATAATTTTTATCACGATGAACAACCACAATATTTTTTTTAACATCTAAAATATTGTCTCTAGATTATCACGATGAACAACCACAATATGTGAACCTTAAAATCACATTTTTTTTATAATCTGTAATAAAATGCATTTAGTACAGTCAACAAATTGAAACCATTTTAATAAAGATCATTTAGCTCAAATTCCAACCTAAATAAACCAAATTCAAAACACAAACTCCAAATAAATGTAAGTCATTCAATGTATATTCATCCAATGGCGCTCCAGTTTACTTGGTACAACAAATGCACTATTTTTAAACTGCATTAAATACAACATTCTTAATAACAAAATTGGTCCTGGAGGTAGCATCTGAGTAGAATGAAACACTCCATACTTGAGTTTGAGTTAACATAGGAAAGATTTCTGTAGCAGAACACAGAAACCCAAAATTACCGTCTCTTTCGCACTATTTCAAAGAGAAAAAGGACATCTCTTCCTTCAATTACATAAAACAGGTAAAATAAAAAATAACATTTGTCTAATGTTGGTTGCAAACTAATGTTAGAACAACACGACACTTAAAACTCTTCCTAGAAAAAAAAAATGAAAGACAACAAACAGCCCTGAGTTTATATTTACACAAGAGCTGCTTGATTTTTACTCAATTATACATCAACTGATCTAAAGAGCATGACAGAAAACTTATTGCAACAACATAAGTAAATACGCAACGAAAACGGTAATGTAACAAAATATAGTAGTAATAGTAAACATAATGAAATATAAGCAAAAATAGTAGTTGAAAAGTTGATGAATTTGAACTACATTTTTAATCAAATACATCAACCTTTCAACTACCCTTTTTGCTTATATTTCATTCAAGAGTAGTATTACATAACCAAATTTCTACACTTGCACTACGCCTTCTGAGCCTTTTCCACATATGCCTGCACAAAAAAAGAATAATTATAAGACAAGCTGAAAATACTAAAAAGTACTAAATTGTCTTTACTTTGACAGTGAAATTATAAATGTCTCAAACGAAAATGTAGATTCAGATGCTGAAAGAGATCTTCAAATAGTAAAATGGAACAGAATTGAAAAAAGAGATAGGATAGAGACGTCCTATATTTTTTGAAAAAAATAGGTTATTTTTTGAAGTCAACAAAATAATTAA
Organism: Cicer chorassanicum; assembly: GCA_037974735.1. Taxonomy (NCBI): domain Eukaryota; kingdom Viridiplantae; phylum Streptophyta; class Magnoliopsida; order Fabales; family Fabaceae; genus Cicer; species Cicer chorassanicum. The sequence continues at coordinate 5,270,094 of JBBPBP010009779.1, forward strand.
GTTAGGAAATAAAATGTTAATTGAGAAAAGGATCCAAGAACGAATTTAGGTTCACATTTTAGACAGCATATTTAAGGAATAATTATACTGGCCTATCTTGAGGTTCACATTATTTGCAGGGAAATTGTTCTTGTTTGAAAAATTACACCAGCCTTCATTGCCTTGTTATTTTTAAGGGTCTGTTTGGTTGAGGGAAACCATTTTAAATTTAGTTCTTTGATTCAATATTTTTGGAGGAGAAAACATGGAAGGAAAATCCTCCTCAGACAAGAGCAGCTCCCCTCCAATATTAGAAGGGTTTGAAGGGGAGAGAATATGTGTTTATATACTCTTACAAGTGTTTACTAAAACAATCTTACATTAAATAAGCATCTTTTCTGCTATAAAATCCCTCCTCTCTACCTTTAACCAAACAAGACATCTCATTAAATTTCTCTTCTCCATTCCCCTCCCATACCTTTAACCAAACAAGTTATCACATTAAACTTTGCCTATCCATTCCCCTCCCTGCCTCCCTTTTCCTCCATTAAAACCACTCCATTTGATTGAGATCCTCTAGAAAATTGATTTATGATCTGCCCATCTATATAGGGGGATATGTGTAATTTTATGAAGAAAAAAAATGTGAGTTTTTTTTATAGTGAAAGAACACTAGGGAATTAGGTAGGTGTAATTTTCCAAAACATAAAGGGTTGCATTTTAATTAGTGCTAACCCTAATAGAGATCAATGTATATTTAATGATGAAGTTTAGTTACATACATAAAACTGTAGCACAAATGAACACGTTGGTACAAAATTTAATCTCAATTTTTTACAACTATCCTATAACTCTTTCCACATCCAAACTAAGTCTTCTAGAAAATTCAATGATTTCTGAAGCTGCATGCATCACATTCATCTATAAAACCAAGTTAAATGGGAGGCAAGATTTTGAATCCTTTACATATGACAGACTGACCTGTACAAGTTTGATAAGCTTTGGTTTCGAAACTGATAAATAACGGTCAATTTTCTCTTGTGTCTGAGGAATATGTACCCGCTGTACCGTGCCAGTCACTTTATCAGTAACCTTCTTCACAATTGCTTTATAATCTTCTTTGGTGATTTTCCCATCTTTCCATGTTGGTTTCAGAAGCTCTTTAATGAGCTCTACCAATGAAATTTTAAATGCACGAGTCCCCTTCGCATCCTTTGTTTTCTTGGCGTCATCAGGTCCAACATTTTGGTCCATGTTTCCCAAAGGACTATTCTCTTTAGTAATTTTATTTTCAGACTGAGAGCTTGGCTTTTCTTCAGCTACGATTTTGCTAGTCTCCTTTTGTACCTTAATGTTTTCACATAGCTGTAAATGAAAAAAATGTTCATTTTTGACATGTGGTTCTTCTGAAATGGCAGTTTTACGAGAATCATCAAAACTTTGTCCCAGGTTTGATAACAGTGGTGGAATCTCAACCGCATTTTTTGGAATCTTTATACTAGGAGAAAAGGTTGGAGGGACCGCACTTGCATTAGTATTCTTGGGCCCCATACTATCACACATTGTATCATACTGCTTCAATCCAATAGCAGGATCTGGCTTGATGAATGTCATGGAAACAGGATTACCAGACCCTTCAATTTTGCTTCCAAAGAGAGTGTCCTTTGCATCATAAGAATTTGATGTAGAATGAAGTTGTGGGAGCTGCTGATCTGTTCCGAGGATATGTGCGAGAGATGCTGAGAGGCAGCTAAGTTGAGCAAGCTGTTCTTTGCTGACTACGTTCTGCGTTGGAGTATTTCTTGAACTGATTTGTGAAAGGCTTGCATTCATGATATTTGGTTCTACAATGTAATTTTTCTCAGTGGAGTGTTCCTGATTCTGTATACTTTCAATAATTCTTGCTCTTGGAGTAACAATGGAAACTGTTGCTTGACTCTGTCCCACCACCTGGGAAGCAGATATGTTCTGAGATATCTGAATTAGTCCTTGTCCTGACAGAAGGGTAGAAAAGTTAAGAAGGATTAAGGGTGAATCAGCATATTCTTTTAATACAACACCATATCCTCTGTTTTTCCACTTGCAGATTAAATGCTCAATTGACAAATGATTTTTCACTAAACAAACAATTACCTGGAGCAACTTGTTGCTTATTCTGCCCATGTTCATCGTTAACATGGCTGGAAGATCTCGCACCATAATTCCAATCAGGTGACATTGTTTCGTCACCGGGCCAAATGCCTCCACCTACTGACTGGGAAATGAGAATGTTGTCAGTTGCATTTTCTGCTTTCGAACAGTTGCCTTCCTTCTTATCAATTGAAAATGGTGATTCATTATGCACTCTGTTCTTGTCAAAGCTATGGTCCCGTCTATCACTCATTGGCCAAGCAATAAATCCAGGTTCTGCGGCACCTATTATTCCATTTTTGTTGTCCTCAACCATCTTTGCGGTATCAGAGACAGCAACTAAATCATTCTGCTTTGGACCATCCCAAACTTTACCTACATCAGCCATGCCGCCATCTGAACCCCATCTATCATCTCTTGGCCTTCCATTAGGAGTTACTGAATCGCTTATTTTTTGTCTTCCCAACACCTGATCTTCACCTTGATTACTCCTTGACCTATCATCCCTTAATCTTCCAATAGGGCTTGTAAATGCTTGCCTATCATGAGAAAACCTACAATCTTTACCATTCCGGCAATTCCCAAAAGTAAAAAATTTGCAAGGAGTGTTACCACTGTGGTTTGGATAATGCTGCCCACACTGCTTGAATGAATTATCTGGGCGTCTTCTATCAATTTCCCTTTGCCTAGATGATTCATCTGCTGAAACTTTATTGTCAAACCCATCAGAATTGCCATGATGCACATACTTGCATGATTCTCTCGTTCTACACCTTCCCTTTACGAAATTAATACAAGCTTCGTTAGATCTTTGACTTGCAAGAGAATAATCCCCACTCTCCCGGGAATTAGAATATCTAGGTCCATCTTGCCTGTGTCTACTTTCCCTGCTATCCTCATAACTTTGATTATCATGGTGAAGGAAATGACAATGGCTGCCTCTTCTGCAGTTCCCAACAGCAAAATCTCTACAAGGTTGTGTCGTTCTGCCAGCCCTTGTTCTGTTCCTTTCGTCAACAGCTGAGTACTTAAAACCACGCGGAGGGCTCCGGCTATGACTCCTACTTCTCCTAGACATGGCACTATCCAAAGAAAATCAGATAATTAATTAACCAAAAGCAGATAGTCAATAAACCAATTGCATCTGTTAATATGCACACATAGACATGTCAACTCTCAAAGATATAAAATTTCTTTGAGGGGACAAAATTTGAACGTAGTGACTACCTTGCAGTTGAAGATACGGAATATAAATCAGTCAAACAGTACTAAGATTACATTGTAATTATAGAAAATAGGTATCCATAAAGAAATGAGTTGTTGAGGACAAACGCAAACACAAATTTGGGATACCACAAACAATGTACAACTTTTTCTAGCGGACCGAAAAGCTTTAGCTTCTAAACTTCTCCTAATAACCAAAATATTTTAATCTAGGGCTATAGGACGTTCCATTAATGGTTAAGACTTACGTTTAGAAACCACTGAAGCTTCACATAAAAATCATATGATCATCTAAAAAACTTAAAATACAGATGACTCTAATCTTGGCTAAAGCCTATATAAGGCTTGTTTGTAGTTCATTTTTAAAGATTTGAATGAAGTTGAATTTTTAATCTAGATTAAAGGAGAGGTAGATTCGACTTCTCTGGGTTCTTGCTTGAACCATTTCTAGAATGTTATCAAGAGTCTCATACTCTCGTGGTGGTTCATCATCTTGATCTTATCATACATTCAATGAATGCGGTGATCTTCTCCATATTTCTTACCTATTCCACTTGTATGTTTCTTTTCCTATCTTTCTTAGAGTTTTCCTAAATTCTCTATCAATTTCTTTACCTAATTCAAGAATTTACACTAGGTATCAACGACCCTTGAACTTAAGCATCCATCTGGATCCACATCACTAATTAAAGAAAATCAGTGTCTATGTTTTGTCATGTAAGACAAGTACATTGCTCACTATCAATGGCCTTCGCTAAGTAACTTGATAGGTCAGCATCCAATTCATGAAATTTTGTTTTGTATAAAATAGGATTGCCTTCTCAATGAAAAGATACAAGATATGTATGAAATGTGTTTGAACAAGTAATGAGACTATCTAAGAAGCAAAACAATACATTCAGATTCTCAACAGTACTCTTCTTTGTCAAAAAAAGAAAAAGATTCTCAACAGTACTGCTGATTACTCAGAGGTGTTGAAGCATTCTCATGAGAATTAGAATATAATAATTTGCATGATCAAGCTTATTATAGAATATTTCCACATAAAATATCACCAGTTAGGCTTACCGAGTTCAGTTTCCATTAAATAATTTTCAAACAATAGGATCACTGCAGATATTAATAGAGAAACAAACTCAACTGACCTGCCGTAATCATCTTTTGCAGACTGACCATGCTTCCTATTTTTCCATTCCTCAAACCCTGGAGAAATGTCCATATCGTAACTTCCATCAGTGCCCTGCGCAATTGTTGCATCAAGAACTCTGTAGTCTTCATTCCTAACATCATCCTTATTTGAACCTCTGCCTCCAGAAAAAGGTTCCTTGCTTAAAAATTCCATTCTGGGTTTTATCATATCATTACTTTCCAAATAGCGCCTTGAATTATTGCTATTAGTAACACCTGTAAAGGACCACCAAGACTACAATTTCTCAGTGTGCATGTGGACATGCTTCTCGAAAAAGTGCTTTTCTAATTCTTTTTGCAAATACTCTATCAAACGTATGGAAAAAATACAAACTGTTTTTTATGGATTGTGACTATATTCTGAACAACATATGCCACCTTAAAAGGTTTTAGACATATTTTTACTTGCATTTTTTCTATTAGAAAAACAAATAGGCCTTACTCTCGGATGCTAATTCAGATTCATCTCCTGAATCCCACTTTGAAGATAGCTTTCTGCCACTTCCGCTCATCTAACTCCCCAGAGCCTTAAGCTTCACTTTGGTTAATGCAGAGTGCTCTGAATTAAAAGCAACAAAAAAAAAATAAGTAAATAAAATTAGAAACCTGAAATTCATCCTCATTCTTCTAATATTATTTCTTCACTAGGGTAATATGGCTAGCTAGAAACAGAAACAGAAACAGAAACAGAAAGTTATCAAATGAATGACAGACATATATTATGAACAGTAAGTATCAATGCAAAATTTTCCACCAAAACTCTGAATCTTCAAGCAAGAGTTGCATAAACCACAGTAAAAAGTATAAGCAAAAACAGTGTCAAAGGAAAAATTAAAAAAATAAAATAAAATAAAAGAGTTCCCTATTGTACAGCATATATCTGATAAATAAAACCTCTTACAAGAAACAATGAAAGTAGAGGAGCAAAAAATATCAACTTATCAAAAACCAGATTTTCAGGTTAAAATTGGCTGAAAATTTTAGCAGTTGAGTTGAGTGAATCAAGTTAATCTTGAGGAATCATTGACAGTTATCAAATGCACTAATTCTCTTGATATGACTACGAATACAGAACATTCCATAAGTTGCATATAGGCTAATTTCTCTCTCCTCCTTTGCAGAACAATTATCTATTGCCAAATTATTGTTTTTGAGCGGTATTCATTGTATGTTAATTAAGTGTTGAGCACTTGAGCCAAGACCGTGTAAAATTAACATACAGATAATCCCCGGAAAATAAATAATACACATAGGACTAATAAACAAGATTTTCTTTTCTAGGCCAAATTTTATGAAGCTTTTGGTAGACTTGAAAAATAAGTGTGAAAAGAGGTGAAATTCAATCCATTATTTTAAGAGGGATAGCTCATACATATTTTCTTCCACAACTGACATCTTATAGTGTGATAATTATTTTTTGGGTAAAACATACAAACGGTGCTGACCACACACAGTTATTTTCATTACAGATACAATAACAGTTTTTGACAGTTGTGTATTTTTAGTGTAGAACAATGTGAACAGAGGTAGGAAACTGTTACTAAATTTTATCCTTATTTTCTTTCGAAGGAGAAAAGTCTTTCAAATTTTAGCAAATGAAATATTTACTTAGATTATTAGAGAAAGAGATGCAATTTATTTAACTGCCACATATTATATATTGTTAACTTATCCGAACTACATAAATACATACAGAAATATCCTTAACTAATAGCCAGCCTCTGACATTTTATTAAAATGCTTATTCGTTGTTTATCATTCAGATGTGTTTGGGATCTGGAATGGGCTCACGTTCTTAAAATAACTAGTATGAAAATTAGTCCACAGACCTATAAAAGCTAATTTTTTTATTCAAAAAAAACGCCTAAATCTTTTAGTAATGACAGTTGCAAGTCTCGGAATTACATAGAGCCTCTTCTGTAACTAATTGATCCAATAATTAAAGAAATCACGAAAATTCTCAACATTTATATCAAAAAATTTCAACAGCAAGATGAAAAAGACACCCGACACTTCAATCTTCAAATTCATAACACGTATGATAATCTAGCACTTCCAAAGCCTGCCAATATTCTCGTCATAACCATGAAAAGTATACATTCATGATGCTGGTACTTCATCTTTATGATACAAATAAGATTCAACGGCACTCAAATCGATCATTGGCCACTCACAAGACAGACCAGAGCTACAATGATTTTTGCATTAATTTTCTTCAACTCTGGTTCTTCACGCGCATTGGAAACTAGCGTATCTGGTGAAAAACCTAATACATTTTCCAGTTCATGAACTAGCAAGGGTTTTATGCTGCTAGCTCAAAATAGGTCATTATTTCTAAACAATTTCAACTCCAAAACAAATCGAAAGAAATCGGTAATTGTGAAAAATGTCCAATATCGCTCGTGGGAGGATCAAATGCCATTGTAAACATATTTACACCAGCAACTTTTAGTGCATTCGGTAAGACCTCCACACACTGATGACATGGAACTACTGCAGAAAAATTGTATCTAATTAGAACTTAGTCTTATTGAGATACAAGAACCAAATCACAGATATTTCCAACTCTACTACCTAATGTCTCAGCATCTAGGCTATCCGGGTGTGAATATTTTATATGGATGAAAGACTGAATTTACTCTTTCTAGATTAAAACAAAAAATATCTAAAGATGTAATCTTCTGGCCAAGAAGTAGGATTGAGTCATTATATAAGTTTCAATCCATCAATACCAATGGAATAAGTTATGGGCAATTATAGTATTAGAGAGTGATTTCAAACTAAGGTCAAGGCAAGGGTTGTCAAACAGGACCACATCAATCCAATAATGTGTCTATCCTACTTATACAAAATGAATGCATCATACACACCAGAGAATCGTAATTTAAAAAGGAATAATAAAACCATCCTAGTTATTATCAGGAGACAATCGAATAGGGCCACTCACAGGCTCTATTATTTCTTCTGCTAGTCGCCATACCCATATTTTTACTTGGAGTCAAGTAACGTTGGATCAGTTTCTACCTAATGATATGAATTAACTTCGCATTTGCTCCCCAAAAAAAAAAAAAAAACAATGGAATCATTATCAAAGCATACAGTGAAACCAAACAAATTATTTTAAAGATTAAGCAGCAGAAAGCGAATTTCACATAAAAAAAGACTTAGAACGGAGTATACGCCATGAATGTACAAGAGGTAAAGAGAGAACAAAAAACGATAATAACTTAAATTTGTTTTAACAACCAATTAGCATGTAGAATAATTAAAATGGTGAGATAATAATTATGGAAGGAAAACCCTAGAAGTGGAAGAATGAGATAAGAGGACTGACGAGGGATGAGTGAGGCAAAGAAGAGCGTCGGAGTCGAGAAGGAACCCTAGCTTTCAGTTTCAGAAGATAGAAGAAGATGATGGTTGAGAAAAGCATGTGATGTTATATGTTTGGGTGATAAATGATATTAGAAATAGGATGGAGGGTGGCGAGGGTAGTACCAGCACCAGAGTGAAGAGTGAAGAGTTCCGTTTTGTCATCGACACTGCGCTGCGCTGCGGGCTCCTCTTCTTTTTCTTCTTTTTTATTTTTCTATTTTTTTATAAACAGTAACAAATATATTTCAACACTTTTAAAAATGTAAATATAAATAACATAAAATCTTCAAAATCGTGTAATTCATACTTTAAATAAATATGTAGAGTATGAAAATTTTTGACTCAAATTTATTTTTATTTCCTTTTTAGGTTATTTATCGAGGTATTTATTAGTTTAACTTTTATTTATTTATATTTTTTGTGCAAAATTTTTATTATTATTATTAATGGAATTATTATTACATTCAGTTATTAAGTGTTTTTTCTTACAGTAAAATTTTAAGGTGAGAATGTTGTACGCCAGAAAACGCATTAAAATTCATGTAATACCACTTAAAAAATTTATATTTATCTCTCTAATAATATTAATAGAGCTCTGCCCCACAATGTATTTGTTTAGACATTTTTTTATTGTGCTTATTTTATACTAGTATATTTTATTGTATTATATTTATTTTAATTTAAATATTTGTTTCACTTTTTTAATAATTATATTATTTGGTTTATCTAAATTTTAATTTAATATTCTTATTTTATATTTTTAAAAATTAATTTTCCTTTTAATGACGGATTCACATAAATAAATATTCAGTTAAAGTTGGTAATTATTTTTAGAACTTTATAATTATGGTGTAATGTTTGTTTCCTCAATGGAATTGAACTGTTATCACCACCTCAAGTCTCTTTCGATCTATTGGAGTTAAGGTCAGCAAAAAAAATGTGTTCTCAATTATGTTAGAAGTGTGAGATGCTGGACTTTCTGTCATTATTTCTAACGAATTGGATCTCCACTAAGTTCAGAACCTATATTAACATTGAAAAAAAAGTAACATGATGTGTGAAACCACACAAAGCTTACTTAAACACTCTCTTAATAAGAGCACTATTATAGATGCTCTTTTTACTAGGTTAATGGAAGAGATGTGTGATTACGTAGGCTCGTAGAGGAACACTTGGATTGGTCCTTGCTAGTTGCCACTCATGAGTGTAAACTACTAGACTGTTTTTTCTTCGCTTTTAATAAGGAAAATGTTATTTAGTGTCATAAGGTTATTGTTTGAGAGATTAAAATAGTGAGTTTTTATTGACAGTTATGTACTTAATGCATTGAAATAATTTGAATTAAATAATGTAAAATATATTTTTTCAGTAATTTAAAATTTCTTAATTTGATAAATTTATTATTTTTAATAATTTTACTAAAGTTTTATTTCAAAAATATATTCAACATATATATTAATTTTTGTTATTGTCGAATAAATGGTAAATATCACTATAAATTCACACGCAACTACAATATATTATATTCCAACACAATATAAGATGTTTAATCTAACAAGATCAGTACATATTAACTAAATTAATACTTAAAAACATACATGTCATTTATATAATAATAAAATTGAACAAAAGACATATAATAATAACATTGTAATTAGGATAAAAAATTAATATAATACTAACTGCAATTATATTAATATATTAGTCCAAAATAACAATCAAAATAAATTTATTGTCTAATATTCCACAGTAAAATAATAATATTATTACGAAGTTGCTTCGTTTTCGTTGATCTCTCGTTTGGTCTTTCACTTCCTTGATCATCATAATAATATCCCAAAAAAAAAATATCTTTCTTTTTTTTAAGGGACATGGTCAATATTTCATATTCCTGTTTTAACATATAACTATTTTTATTTTAAGTTATAATAAATAAATTATAAATAATAAAAATAATTTTAGTTAAAATAATAAATATAAAATTGATAGGAAAATAAATAAATTATATATTATAAACTTATAAGCTATTTTAATTCATTTATCAAAAAATTACTATAAACTAGTGAAAAAAACTACAAGTCCATGTCGAAATAATTGATTCTAAATAAATATTTTTTGCCATATAAACTTAAAAGCTACATACTAAAATTAGGTGTACATATCTTTTCAAACATATCTTAAAATTAAAAATTTAACGTAAATAACTAAATATATATATATATAATAAAAATATATTTTATTTAGTCCATAAACAGAATGCTCTTTTTGAAAACTAAAAAATTATAAATGAAATGACTTATGTCATAAATTTTTAAAAAAAATTCCTTCTACACAATATTGTAACTTGCCTTACATATGAAATTTGACAATGTTTATTCTCTAAAGATCAAAATAAATAAATAAAAATTAAATGATAATTTATCATCGAAAAGAATGAAATGGATGATGATTTGGAAAATCGGTTAACAGTATGAAGAAATTTTAAAATGTTTGATATTTATACAACAATAAATTAAAATGTAGGTCATTCCAAAAAGCATGCGGGGCTCCCGGTCAAAAAAAATAAAAATCAGGCATGAGGGGCTCACTCAAAATAGTACAAAATCCAATGTATAGGATGGGAGCCCCGGGACACACTCCGATCCGAAATTGTTAGTGGGACTACAAATAACAAATGTTCTTTACAAAATTTAACACTTAGACAACAAAACCCTTAGATGTTATTTATTCAAATAACAAATATTCTTTAAAAATATTAACACTTAGACAACAAAACCCTTAAAATAGTTGAAATTTGAAGAAACAATTTAATATTTAACAAATTTAAAATTTGTAAATTTAAGGTCTTCGACTCTACATTATGTCTATTTTGTAATGATATAAATATCTTTTTCTAAATAAACACCTAAATTTTAGTAAACTACCATTTTATTTTTAGAGTATAAAGTAATGTTATTTTAGTCTTTGATTTAATTAAAATTTAAATTAATCATCAAATTATAAAAATATCAACCAATATAGTATTTGATATAGTAATGACTATTTCGATAGTAAGTTATATATTTATATAACTTTTGTGATAGTAGATTATATTTGTAAAATCAAATTTTGATAATTGAAAAACTAATTTAACTTTTTTGTTGAATCAATAACTAAAGTGACAATGTACTACATTTTCAAATATTAAAAATTTAAAATAGTGGATTATTCACATTTCAATTCAATATGTAAATGAACGTTGGTTCAGTTGGTAAGGAGTTGTCTCACCACACTACCGTGTGATGACTTATTTGACGGGTGATCTGCAAGTATATTTGTCAGTGTTCTTTAAACTATGAAATCTAACTCTGATAAAACTCGAAACCCAACTCATCTTAATATATCATCAACTGGTGAGTAGAGAACTTGTCTCTTCAAATCGAATTTGATTCTTTTAAAATAAATAATCCACTTTAAAAAGTAGAATAAATAATCTCAAATAATTAATAATAAATCAAATGTAGATATTATAGATATATTATAGTGGATCACAAATTTTTTAAAATAACAACATTTAATGTTTTGACTCTACATTTTATTTACTTTAGATGAATTAAATCCTTTCAAACATCTGCAGCAACACATATTTTGTTAAATAAATTTGTATAAAAAAAAAGTCAAGAATCTTATATTTTCTATGCTTGGTATGACAGTGAGAAACACTGTTATTTTGCAAAAGTAATTTAACGTGAATAGTGGTGTAGTGGCCACGTCCTCATCGTCCACTCCCTCGTCCATTAAAACAAAACCATCTTCAACACGTGAACCGTTTGTCTCTCATCATCTCGCTATCACGAGACACCACGACCATAACCAGAAGCCAGCAATAACAATAGTCACTTTAATTTAATTAATTACTAAAAACATAGCACTACCTTCTAAATTTAAATTAACCAAAAAAAACACCATCTTAATCTCAATCTCAATCTCAATCTCAATATATAAAATCACAAGCATGACCCATCCTCAGAGATTCATTAAAACATGGCTTCTCTCTTTACTTTCACTCTTTTCATTTTCTTCACACTCTCCACCGCCTCTCGCTACCACAAGCACCATTCACCCACTCCCACTCCCGCTCCAACTCTCTCTCCCACCGCCGTGCCGGAAATCCAACAAGCCTGCAAAGCCACACGCTTCCCACAACAATGCGAATCATCTCTCTCAAATCTCCCTCCAAATCCAACCACTCTCCAACTTCTCCAATCCGCAATCTCCCTCTCCTCCGACAATCTCGTAACCGCCAAATCAATGGTTAAATCCATTCTCGACTCCTCTTCCACCAGCCGCAACCGTACCGTCGCCGCCACAACCTGCATCGAAGTCCTCACCAATTCACAACACCGCATTTCCCTATCTCAAGACGCACTGCCACGTGGAAGAACAAAAGACGCCCGAGCATGGCTTAGCGCTGCCCTCGCTTACCAGTATGATTGCTGGAACGGACTCAAGTACGCAAACGACACACGCGCCGTCGGCGAAGCGATGTCGTTTATCGATTCCCTCTCAATGCTCTCGAGCAACGCACTCGCCATGGCGTTTTCTTACGACGTTTACGGAAACGACACGTCGTCGTGGAAACCGCCTTCTACGGAGCGCAACGGTTTCTGGGAGGCGTCTGGATCAGGCGGAGGATCTGATTTCAAGGGAGGGATTCCGTCGAATTTGACGCCGGATGTAACGGTGTGTAAGGGAGGAGAGAATAAGTGTTATAAGACGGTGCAAGAAGCGGTTAACGCTGTGCCGGAGAACGGCGTTGAAGGGAAGAGGTTTGTGATATATATAAAAGAAGGGGTATATGAGGAGACCGTTAGGGTTCCGTTAGAGAAGAGGAATGTGGTGTTCTTGGGCGACGGTATGGGGAAAACGGTTATCACCGGGTCTGCTAACGTGGGACAGCCCGGAATGACTACTTACAATTCAGCCACAGTCGGTAACTATTTTCATTATCTTTTTTAATCTTTTATGCATCATACAAGTGCATCCAAACTATTCTCTCTCTGTTTTTTTTTAATAAAGTTATAATATTTCTCAATTTTTTCAAGGGAAATTAGACATGTCTGAACTTTAAATTAGAGGTGTCAAAAATCAAAAATTAAACCATTTGGAACTCAAATTATTTATTAAAATTGAGAAATAAACCGTAACTGTTTTTGAAAAATCAGTTTATTTATGATTTTAAAAACTAGAACCGAACTGAACTGATTTTCAATTTGAAACAAGTAAACCAAACTAATTTTCAGTTTGAAACAAGTGAACCAAACTGGTTCTCAGTTCGAAACAACTGAACCAAACCGGTTTTTAGTTCGAAAAAATAAAATTGAATGTTTTTTTTAAAAGTAATCAGAGGTAATTATGTAAAATTTGGTCTGTAAGAACAAAAAGACTAAGTTAAAACCAGTTTGGTTCGGAGTAAAAAATCGGTTCATCAATTTATAAAATAGTTCGGTTCGGTTTTTTGAACTAAAAACTGATTCGATTCAGTTTTTTTAAACGGAAAATCGGTTCAATTTTCAAACAATTCTAATTTAAAACTTAACTTTGTTCGGCCCCACTTTGAATAACCATTTTAGAAAGTATTTAAAGAATAAATACTTTTCATTTAAGTGGTTATTTCTATTTCTTGTCAAAAATAAAAGGCTATTTCTATTACACAATATCAAATAAAGTCAAACTGTATTCTATGAGCTTATATAGCTTATGGAAATATGTTCTCTTGAAGAAATTATAAAAATAAGATAAAAATAACTTATGTAGACGTGTTTATTTCGTGGATAAGCTCAAATAACTTAATTCAAATTTCCCCTATAATATAGTGTTGCAGTGACAAGAGATGAGATGCTAGTAGAAAATAATGGAAACGCATTGAAAAGTTATGTTAGAGAAAAAGGCTGTGAGAAAGTAATAGCTCAACTATATCTTTGCTATTCTGAGACGAGATTGAGGATGAGTCCCTTAGTCCTTTTGATTTCATGGATTTCTGTTCCAATGCAAAATAGTTTGCATAATTCAAGAGGTGTTCTGTCATTTGCATGTGGACCTATGTTGTAGATAAATTCATTTGTTGACTCCCCTTTCACAGTGATAGTGATTGGTTGGTTGGTTAGAGACTCTATTGTAAGAATTGTGTGCAAAAAATGTATTTGCTTGCTTAGATAGATCATAGAAGGGAACGAATATCTATCAATCATTGGATTATAAAATGAAAGTTTCATCCCCTGTGTATTTATTTTGATTTTGATTTGTCTGATTTTGAGTTTAACCCATTAGTATTTACATTGTTCAGTAAACCTTCACTTTCACATGCCACAAGTATGTATGCATGAAAACATCAAGCATAGTTGTTGTATTGTTAACATTGGATTATGTATTTGTTTTATGTTGGCAGCGGTTCTTGGCGATGGTTTCATGGCAAAGGATCTAACAATCCAAAACACAGCAGGTCCTGATGCTCACCAAGCAGTGGCAGTCAGAATAGACAGTGATCTTTCTGTCATTGAGAATTGTGAATTCATAGGCAATCAAGATACTCTTTATGCTCATTCCCTGCGCCAATTTTACAAATCATGCCGCATTATCGGCAACGTCGATTTCATCTTTGGAAACTCAGCTGCAATCTTCCAAGACTGTCAAGTCCTTGTCCGTCCTCGGCAACTCAAACCAGAGAAAGGCGAGAACAATGCCATCACAGCTCACGGCAGAACCGACCCTGCACAAACTACAGGCTTTGTTTTTCAGAACTGCTTAATTAATGGAACTGAAGATTACATGGCATTGTATCATAGCAACCCTAAAGTGCACAAAAACTATTTGGGCAGGCCATGGAAGGAGTATTCTAGAACAGTTTTTATTCATTCATTATTGGGAGAACTTGTTACACCTCAGGGTTGGATGCCATGGAGTGGTGACTTTGCACTCAAGACACTTTATTATGGGGAATTTGATAATTCTGGAGGTGGTTCTGATTTGTCTCAAAGGGTATCTTGGAGCAGCAAAATCCCTGCTGAACATGTGTTAACTTATTCAGCGGATAATTTCATTCAAGGAGGTGAATGGATTTCACCATCTATGTTATCAGCTCATCAGTAAATGGGGGGATTTTATTTCATTTATAAATTTACTCCCTTCTGTAATTACCATTTACTAATACAATAATAATAATATACCTGAATTTCAATAGCAAGGGAAAAAAATTCCAAGGTAGGTACAGTGAATTGTCCTACTCACTTTATGGGCATGGCCTCTTATTTGGAAGATCTATATGTTTCTTATTAATAAATAATTTGTTTACATAAGCGTGACCTGATTAGTAAAGCTAGTATACTTCTGCAACGTTTTTGTACCAATGTAGCCAATAGAAAAAAGAAATACTGAAAAGTGAAAACCATTATATACCGGCCACCTTATTTTAATGCTTTTTAAAAAATAAAAAATAGAAAATAGGTTTGAGCTATGCCCAAAAGCGTCATTTAGTTGCTAATGTGTCTCATTCACGTTGAGACATCGCATTGATGATAAAGTTGAAAACGCCTTCTGTTGTACATGATGAAAGGATATTCATATGACCATCAAAGTTTTAACCATGGAGGCAGTATGGCCCGTTCGTCTTCCTTAGTGTGAACACTGACCAATCACAGTTGTCCCTACAACCAAGCTTAATTACATCAACATTTGTCCAGTTTACCATAATGATATGTTTGTTCACAAGGTATCCTTTAAATACTTCCAAATCAAAATTGATTAGTTCAAACCTCATATGCAGTGATCCTACAGCCTCCAATCAGTGAAGGTTCAATTTTTTTTCTTTTATAATGTAATGAAATGAGGTAAAAAAATTTAATTAAATATATTTTTAATTTTTATAATTTAGTTCCTAATTTTTTTTTATTAACATATAGTCTTTATATTGATTTTATAAGAATCTTTTTAGAAATTAAAAATATTTTTTTTAAAATAAAGGTTAAAAGTGAATAAAAAATTTTAAAAATTAAAAATTTGAATTTTTTTATAAAAACTAAAAATAAAATTTATAAAGACTAAAATTTATTTTATTTATTTTATAATTATTTAAATTGTATTTTTTATTAAAGATAGTAAATAGTAACAACGCAAGGAATAGTAAATAACAACACAGGAATAGTAATCTACGGTAGATTTTATTCCAAACGCAACGGACCATCTCCTAGAGTCCTATTTTATTAAAAAAAAATAGTAAAAATATATAATTTGATAGTAAAAATTAATTCTTCTATTTTTTTGTCTTTTTAATATATTTTTTATAGTAACTTGATCCTGGATTAAATTTACAGTAAAAATTACAATTAACAACAATTTTAAAATCCGTTGTAACAACAACTTTATTAAAATAACAAAGTATCTTTCAAAAGGTTAGAATTATATATTTACTCAATTTTACACTTTTAGAGAAGTAAAGTTTTTAAAAACAAAAGAAAATGTTAGTTTCAATTAAATTTGTATCACTATATTTTTCAAATGCTAATTTATTAATTAATTTATTGTCTATCAATAGTCAATAAACTTCAATTAAAAATGAATATTATTTTATCAGAATTTCGTTATTTTAAACTCTAGAATATTAAGATGGAATCCCAAAAAGTATGGTATTAGTTGTTGTTTGGTTGGGTTCTGTTGAAATTGGCTCCATCCATACATCCATCATAGAATAGAAAATAGTGATCCATCATAGAATAGAAAATAGTGATCCATCCGTAGTGAATAAGCGGTCTCTCCACTCCACTCCACTCCATTAGGTGCTTCAAATCAATTAAAGATTAGGAATTGATAGGGTATCATCCACTTATATATCTCTGACCCTTTAGATTAGATGTCAATATAATATATAATTAATTACCATGTTTGTTGGGCTCCATGGATTAATGTGGCTGATAATCACTCATGGGAAGGGGTAGTAGTTCTCACGTAACCACCCTATAGTCTAGTGCTCAATTTTCTTACTATTAAATTAAATTTGATTGACAAGTTCTTGAGGTAGTATATATTTAGTTGAACTATATGGGTGTTCAACCAGTTATTGTACTGTCCCTACACGACCCTGTGTTTCTTGACTTTTAACCAAATATATATGCCTGTGAATTTATTAAATTTGAAATAGAATGGAAATTATTATAAACTTTAATGTGAACTAGGTTCAATCAGTGTCCCATGTTCAAATATTGATGCGTTTGGTATTAAACTCCACCTAGAACCTAATCTGTTTTGTTTTTGTGTTCTTCTTATGCTTTGCTCCCTGTTTAATAGGACCAAGGTTGTATCTATCAGGAAAATCGCACTCCTTAAATTGGTATATTAAATTTAATTTGAATTAATTGGCTGTTACTGACACTCAACCAAGTAAGTTTATGACAACATTATTAAATATTCACTATATATATGTATATATATCGAACAAATCATTAAATCGACTATCTTATTTAATTCTCCATAAAATTTATGATACATACACATTTTTCAATAATTACAATTGACACAAACAAAATTAAAATTAAATTTAGAAGTAAATACATAATTTGATACACACTAAAAGGTTTTATATGGAATTAATAAAAATAATAGTAGAGTCAAATTGTTGTATTGGTGGGTTGGTTCATCAGGAAGTCAGGATCAAATAAGTTAGAAATACAACAACACCGACCAACTACTTTTATTGGTTGGATTGACTCCTATAATTTTTAAATATTTAAAATTGTCAAAAATAATTATGGATCGTCATAAACGAACTACATATAGCCTTAATAATATAAAGTTATCAAGGACTAAATATAGGGAATTTTTACGAGTCAAATGTATTAGTATATTAAATCTCTAAATTAATAATTAAAATTTTTTTGAAAAAAAAATATTTCTTATTATTTATATGATTATAATAATTAAATATTATTTATCAAAAATATTAGTAAAATAAAATTTTAATTTTTTAAAATTTTAATTATTCATAACAGTGAATATCGAATATTTTTATGATAAAGTGTAATAATTTATATAA
>JBBPBP010009779.1:5302631-5342327 GCA_037974735.1 Cicer chorassanicum
CTAAAAAAACATATATTTTTATCTATATACAACTTGATTAACGGAACCCTAAATAAATTATTAACAAACTCAATATATTAATTGTCACATTTTTTTTTTTACAAAACAAATTGTGTAACTCAATGTTTACAAATAAAGCAAATGATATTAAGGAACCAAAGTATAAAAATATTTTGTTGCAAATGCATTACATTTTTTTTCATTCTAAAAAAATTGTCTATTCATGCAAAATTTACAAATTTGAATTATTTAACAAATGTCCTTAGCAAAAACCCAATAAATAATCTTAATTACACAGATAAAAATTGTTATAGGTATCTATTGACCAAAAAACATTACCTTTAGTATAAATTATTTTTTAATTTATTATATGCATTTATTATTATTTTTTAAAATATAACCCTAGTGAATATTACTATGTCTTAGAATATAAAAAGATAGTATTGATTGCATCAATATACAAATGACATTTTAGTTAGGCTTAATTGCACTTTTGGTTCCCTATTTTAGGTGAATAGCGAAAGTAATCCACCCATTTTATTTGTCTCCAGTTTTAGTCCTCAAACAGATTTTGAGTCCAAATCATGATGAATTGTCGTTTTTTTAATGACTTGTCATTTTATATTGAATTTTAGGCCCAACTCAAACCTTACTTCATCACCATTTTCAGGTTGGTTAAATTTAGGAAATTTCCTAACATCCTCTTCATCAACTTCACTTCCTGGTGGAGTATCCAAATCATCAGAATTCACATCATTTTCTTCAAAATAAGTTGCAGAACTAGGCCCTGGGTTTACTCTTGGGTTTGCATGTCTTTCAGATGAATTTTCATCACATACAACATTAACAAATATCTCAGTTGGTATTTCAGAAATTCAATCCCAATCCTCACCCTCATAAAACTCACCCATATCATCATCTTCATCATCTGAATTAGCAATATAATCTTCATCTTCTTCACTCATATAATCATCACCTGCTCCTTGTCCAGTTTCATCATGGACTGCTTCAGATTCAGGTTGAACTGGTTCAGATTCTGGTTGATCTGGTTCAGGTTGAACTGGTTCAGATTTTGGTTGATCTGGTTCAGTTTGAACTGCTTCAGATTCTGGTTGATCTGGTTCAGTTTGAACTTGTTCACCTTCACCTTAGAGTTTTTCAGCTTCAACTAGCTTTTGAATTGGACTTTCATTAATAACAATAGGATTGTCTATAAAGTGTTCCACAAAGACTTCAATTACGTTGAACCCTTTGACATCTTCAGCAAACTTTACTACATCATCATCATTGTCGAAAGGTCTAAGTCCGCGTGTAAATGAGTACTTGGGATGTTGGTACCACTAACATTTTATACTCATATATCACAAACTTTTGACCAATTTAGTAATTTGCATATGGGACATTAAGTCTACATCCCAAGACCAATTCATCTCATCCACTTGGACCCCAACGTACATCTTCACTGGGTGGTTTACAAAACTACCCCCATGGTTAATTCTTAACCTAACTCTGTGGACTTTAGTTGGCCTACACAAAACAAACCATTGAATAACTCAGTCACATGGACCACAAAATAATACAATAAAGCATATAAACCACATTATTAAAAAGGCATAGAGTTCTGTTAACACTATAGAGACAAAATTTTGGTCCTAAAATCAAAGTTCAATACATAGTTAAATAATGTTAATAATAAAGCAAAGCGAAAACCCTAAAATCACATACCTAGCACAAAACTTTGTATCTTTTTTCGTCCATGAAGATGGAGAGAACTCGAAATAACCTCCACTCGCTATTGAAACACCGCTGAAAAGGATGATGAAGAAGAAGAACACAAATGACGAACACGAACGGTGAAGAAGAAGATGATGACGAACACGAACAGAAGACGATGAAGAGCACAATGGAACGAACGGAAGACGAATGAAGAAGATGAATAGAACACGAACAGAAAACGAACAGAAGAATTGAGGCTGATTCTTGAAATTATGGTTCACATGCCTTCCTGATTAATTGAATTGGGGCTGGTAAAACTGGGGTTGATTTTTTGTTTCTGATTTTAGGGTTGGGTGATTGAATTTTTATTTTTATTTTTTTTGTTTTTCTTTTAAAATTTAGAACAATAAATATAATAATAGCTTTTAAAAACATAAATTGTATTTTTTAATTTGAAATAATATAATAATTACTTTTAATCCACATAGACATCTGTCACGTCATCGTTTTTTTGACACGTTATTAAAAAAGTGACAATTCATCATGATTTAGACTCAAAATCTATTTGGAAACTAAAACTGAGGACAAATAAAATTGGGAGACTACTTTCGCTTTTCACTTAAAATAGAGGACCAAAAGTGAAATTAAGCCTTTTAGTTATTTGTCTATATAAAATAAAAACATTAAAGTAAGTCATTAACATTTATTACATTAAATGATTTAATGACAATAATAAATAAAATAAAATATATAAATAAATTACATCAATGACACGTTCGCAAAACGCTCACATTTTGTGTTGCGAAATGCAAAGGGTTAAGTCCCTTGTGAGTTGTCAACGACCCAACCCAACTAAAAAAAAGTATTATTGACTGAACAATCCCCTCCCTCCTCTCTTGGTCAATAAATTACCATCTAGTATAATCTATTTCCTCGACCCTTCGTCCCAAATTAAACAAATATAAATACATTAATATTTCCGTTTTTTTTTTCAATTTAATCACTACAATTATAGTTATACTTACATTTCATAAGGTCCAAATTAATGCCCCTTTGAATCAACAACCTTTTTTTTTTTTCTTTTCTTCTAAATAGCTTCTTAGCCACCACCATGAACCTACCGGATTTTCCCTCCGGCGGAATCTCAACGCCGTCGCCAAAGAAAGAACTCCAAATACAAGGCACACGTCCGCCTCCTCTCAGAGTCAGCAAAGAATCTCACACAATCCGTAAACCACCGCTTCCTCCGGTCGTCCACCATCACCCGCCGGTGGGAGCCTCCCAGCACCGACAACCACTAATCATCTACTCCGTTTCCCCCAAAGTCCTCCACGTCACCGTCAGTGACTTCATGGACGTTGTTCAACGACTCACCGGACCTTCCGCCGGCGAAGAAACGCCTCAAAAATCCGGAGCCGTATCCCCGGCGGCGATACTTGCGTCGATCGAAAGAACAAGCCCGACGGAGAGAGAAAAGGCTCAAAACATAGATGACGACTTGACGTTGTTACTAGACGGAATTGAAATGGGTCAGTTTCCCGGGATATTATCGCCGGCACCGTCAACACTGCCGCCGATATCGCAGGGATTATTTTCTCCTATGACGGAGACACAAACGACGTCGTTTTGGCATGATATGAGTCCGTTATGGTATGGGAACAACTTCGTGGCGAGTCCGTCGGGTTTACTTTCGGCCACCGTGGTTTCGCCGCTACCATCGCCAGATCTATTCAATATCTTCGACTAATTTTTTATTTTTTTTACATAAAATTTATTTTTGACTTTTCATTGATGATGATTGTTTAGGGAGGTTGAAAATTCAACATTCACTGACTTTTGTGCTATATCAGCCACACAAGTTTTGGTCTCTGTGTATATTAGTGTGATGGAGAAAAATTATTTATAAAATATCACCAACTGTTCAAAGCTTTGGTCCACTATTTTGTGTTAGAATTGGATGCATTTATTTGTCACAACCACTTAGTTTCCTATTAGTTGTTTATTTGTATTTATTTAAATGCAGCTTTCTTAAGATAAAGATATCAATGCATCCTCTAAATAGTAATTTTTACAATGAATTAACTGGTATAATTGATCGTTTGATTCAATTTTAGTAAGAAAAAAAATGTAAACCAATAAAAAAAAGTCCATTTGATTTGATTATATTAGATTTCAACAATAACTTTTCTATAAATGTAAATCAAATTAAATCGACTTAGAACAATTTGGTTTAATTGGACTCAATTAGGCAGAAACCTTAATTTAAATACCCTATAAATTTTGAATCTTTTTCAAAAATTTGGAAAGTCAAATTATTCAATTCCTTCAAATTTGAGGACCAAATGGTTATTAACTACAATTAGAGTTTTTAATCTTTGGCAGGAGCTCTTAGATATCTTCACTTGAATTTTCTTCTTACATAGTTACGTACTCAACTATCTCAAAACTGGATTTCGGTCACTATTTACATTTTTTTTTGAACAATTACTATTTACTACTTATTTAATGTTTTATTAGAATCATATATAGTTTGGGACAATTGACTTTAAAGTGTAAAATAGTTCATATCAATCATATCCATAAATAGATAAATAGTGAATTTTTAGGCAAAAATAAATATTGAATATCACATGTACATATCACGTTACATATTTTTCAATCTTACCAATATCTTTATAATTTATATCCCATGCTCAAAAATGGAAGATGAGAATTTCAAACACTTAATGTAGGTGGGGCACCTTTAAATTAAGATCCAAAAAAGTCTTGTGACCTTCAAAATCACTTTGAAATTATACAATTTTATGTAAGTCTAAAGTATATTTTTAGACAAAAACACGTATCTTTTTTTTATTTGAAAGTAGACTTCTAAATACATATATGGGTTTAGAAATATATATAGAAAAGAAAGAAACTATTAAAAGAAAGTTCTAAGAATGAACTATTTCATAGTGGTTTCCTCGACCTAGAAAAAAACAATTTAGAAATTAAAAAAAATTATATTATTTGAAGTTTTGTATTAACAACTACAAAGTTTAAGTTTTAAAAAAAAAAATTAAAAACACAACCTACAATATATTTTTAATATAAATTTTTTATATTTAAATACTTAAACAAATGTCTTACAGACCCTTTTTATCATTTTTCAATAAAAATAAATAAAAGTAAAACTAGATAGTATGTCTATGGTTGACTTATTTGCAACTATATATAAACAAAATATCAATATTAAACTTCATTTAAACTATTATTTTTTTTATACTTTCAAAATTCTTTACCGAATCAAATTACTCTTTTGTTAATAAGTACATAAATAGGGACGCGGACAACATTGAACGAGTATTTACCAATTGAAATTTGTAAGAACGTAAACAACATTTGATATTAATCATAGTCTCTTAAATTCTACAATATCTGTTCAAAGTGTTCTAGATGACATTGAAAATTAGGTGATAAACATCACCCCTACATTGAATTACGTTTCAAAAACATTGTTAGTTTTTGTTTAGATTGAAAGATGTACTAGTATGATAGTACAATGAATAAAATACATGAATTGTGTGCTAATGGAGCAAGGTTGAGAAGTCATAAAGTCCTTTTTTTTTCAAACCACACAAGATGGCAAGGTAAAATTAGGCCAAACCACGTGGAGGGCAAATCAAACAATAATATACCTAGTTATATTTACAGATTTTATCTCAAAACTGTGTCCTTAAAGTACATCAAAACTACCAAATGCAAAGTAATGCACCTCCCCTTTTTTGGCATCCTCAGCTGAAAGATTGCATAAGAAAACCACGAGAAAGAATCACTTGTAATTGGACTTCAAATATTTTCACGTTGTTGAAACGGTGGAATTCCACGTTGCCCCAATCAAAGTGCCAACTCTCTCACCTTTAATGGCTTTCTCTATGTTACCTGGTTTGTTTAGATTGAAGACAACAACTGTTCCACAAGGGAAAGACAGGGACAGTTTATCAGGACAATAAATCTAATAACTACCAAACTACCAATAGGAGTTAAATTTCAATAAATAAAAAATACAACAAATAAATGCTCATATAAATGTTTGTTGGCTTGACTTACCTGGAATATTATTTTCCTGGCATAAAGTTATGGCAGTCATGTCCATCACTGACAGATCTTTTGAAGTTACCTCCTGATAGGTTAGTGTGTCAAGAAGACGCGCTTGAGGATTACGCTTTGGGTCATCTTCGTACACTCCATCAACATTTGTAGCTTTGAGTACAACCTCTGCATTAACTGAGTATTTGATGGAACAAAAGTAAGTAAACAGCAGTAAATTTTCCTTTGTAATACAGAATTAATTAATAAACTTGGTACAAATATATAAAATAATGGAATTGGATTTGCAATTTAGAAATTGAGTTTTGGAAATATACATCCTTTATCAAGATGCGATAATGAAAACCATATGAACTAAGCCATCACTGATAACAGATGGAATCGTAGCAACAAAAAACTAACTCACTTTCTGCACATCTAAGTGCTGCGGCGGTGTCTGTGGTAAAGAATGGATTTCCAGTTCCTGCAGCAAAAATGACAACCCTTCCCTTTTCCAAATGCCTCACAGCCCTTCTGCGTATATATGGTTCTGCAACCTCAGACATGCGAAATGCAGTCTGAACCCTGGTTGGAATGCCAATACTCTCCATTGTTGCTTGAAGAAATATAGCATTCATGACGGTTGCCAACATCCTAGAGGATAAATCAAGCAGAATTACTACAAAAGCAGGAGTGCAGGACAGACTATTTATATGGTATTACAAATTTTTAGCAACATAGGATATTTAGATATGAAGTGTGAATATAGTGCACTAGATAAAATTCAGACAGAATTCTGCATACATGCAAAGAGTTTTGACAGAAGATCAAAGGTATTCTTGGTTAAGAGAGATGAAGGGAATCAATCACCCAATATAATCAGCAGATGAGCGTTCAAGACCACTACATCCCGCCCAGGTAGCTCCACGGAAGATATTGCCCCCACCAACGACTAATGCAACCTGAAAGAAACATCAACCTAATCATTTCAAACCAGTATAAAGCATTGAATAGTTTCAAGACAAATGGTCTATCATGTAAATATAATAAAACTCCCCCAAGTATAGGTAAATGCAGAACTTCCTCTAAAGATTATATTGCACAGCACATCAACAATAATATTTCCCCAAAACTACAACAAATTTCACATATTCAAATAAGCCACAGGATCTGAAACAGCTAGAGAGTGCAACATACAAAATACAATAAACAAAACTGAAAGGTATTAGTAGAAGAGGAATACACTATAGTCACCTCAATGCCAAGGCGGGTTACAGCTGCCACTTCCCTTGCAATGGCCATAGTTATCTGCATTCAACCCCACGAAAAACAAACACAAAATCTCAGAAACAAAGTTGAGAACAGCATCACATAGCAAAATATTTCATCTATTTTCATTCATGTATTACGCCTCCCGAAACTGTTTATTGCCACTTCTATATCTATCTTAACTTATATTCTTATAATCAATCATCAATTACAACAGACATCAAATATTAAATTTGACTGTCTAATCATAAAACTAGATTCATTTTTATTAATACATGAAAAAAAATGAATACCAAAAGTAGTATTGTAATTGTAACAGTAAGATAAAATAGAAAATAGATTCTCTAACTTTGGTGGATGTTTTCAGTATTTGACTGACACATAATATTTAATTCAACAGCAGATTCAATACACACAGGAGTGTAATAAATTAAATGTTATATGTGATAATTTATCACGTTGTTCTTTCAAAAAAACAATTCAAATTGTTCTTTCAATTTTTAAAAAATCTCAAATTATGCACTTAGCCCTTCAAAACTCTATCCTCCAAAACCCTCGATCCAAACATATCCCAAATAAATAAATATTAAGTTGCAGACCTTAGGGTCAATATTCTGAGCTTGGTCTCCTGCAAGTGCTTCTCCACTGACTTTAAGCAAAACCCTTCTCCATTTGAAAGATGGCTTGCTCGATTCATTCATTGACAGTGCAAATGGAGACATGGATGGAATTTCACTTTTCCAGAAAACAAAATGATATATTTTTAGTTTACTTTAATTAATTAACTATGCCATAAATAAATAAATAAATAAAAATAATGGATTAAGAACAACACAAGGCAATAGTGCACGTTTCAGTTTCATACAAACATTTCTACAAACACGCTGTGACGGAAATTGAGACAAAAAGATCAAAAGGGTTGTGTGAGAAACCTGGAATTGAAGGCGTCAGGGGAAGAGCCATTTCCGGAATAAGAGGAGCGAATAGAGAGGTTGATGTGTGAAGTTGAATTAAAATTACTAGTACCGAGTGTGGAAGTACGAGAAGGGGAGTGAAGTTTTGAAGGGTAAAGAGATGAAGATGAAGATGAAAAGAGAGAAAGAGACGAGAGAGAGAACAGAGGAATGGAAATTGCCATTACAATATCTTCTGTTCTTTGTGCTGCCGCCACTCCAAAACCCTCTCTTCTCTTTCTCTTCTACTTCTACTTGCCGCTAAAGATAATTTTGATTTTCTTCCTTTTTTTTTTTAAAAAAAAAAAACATATTAATTCTTTCAAATCATAAATTACATTCATCCATGACAACAATAAAATAAAAAATTTAAAATTATTAAAATTAAAATATGTTAAATTTTAGAACAAACTCACGT
Source organism: Cicer chorassanicum (assembly GCA_037974735.1). Lineage (NCBI taxonomy): Eukaryota > Viridiplantae > Streptophyta > Magnoliopsida > Fabales > Fabaceae > Cicer > Cicer chorassanicum. The sequence goes on from JBBPBP010009779.1 coordinate 5,311,053, forward strand.
TACTCAAATTATTATCATAAAAATGCAAAATGCATACAAATGTGATAGTGCTTAAAAATACCATTGATAAAATTGGAGTGTTCATAATATTCAATCATGTGGAGGTATAAATCTATAAAATCATTGATTAAATCTACAATTTGAAGATTATATATAATCTTCACCAATTGCATACTTTTTTTAACATTGTATCCATACACGTGGAAATAGGGATGTCAATGGGGCGCACACGGATAGTAATCTTGGCTACCCTCTTAGTTGGATAAAAATGACATTCATATTTACTCTTTATCCACATAAATACCTGTTTGACATATTTTTGCGAATATCATCTCCTAAGAGCTATCCATGGATAGCCACCAATATTTAGTAAATTAATAAAATATTTTTTTATAAAAGAAAAATTAAATTTTACACAAAATTAACTCATGAATTTTTTATTCGTAAAAAAAATATAAATTTTGTTACGAATTTATCTTATCATTTATTTGTTAGTTTATGAAAGTGGGTGTGAGAGAGACGAATTATTTTATGAGTTTGAGATTGTGGGACATTTTTAAGATTTTGTATTTCAATTAAATATAAATATGAGTATTCACTCAATGAAGTATCTCACTACATGCCCCTTCTCTATTAATTGACAAATAATTAAATTATCTATTTATTTTATTCATGTATATCTTTTAAATTATTTGTCTCATATATGTGGTGGATTTTATTCGTAAATATATACAGGTGCATATTTTTTTACATTTATAAACTCTCAATAATATAATATCTAATCTGTTTAAAAAAATAATAAAATATCTATTGAATCTCTGAACTATCAACAATACATCATAATTCCTATAAAAATAGTAAATTCTTGTATCAATTACTTTTTCCTAATAATTAAACGAAGAAATATTCATTTCTCTAAAAAGTTCATGATAAAAAAATATATTTCTCTAAAAAGTTCATAATAAAAAAAAAATCAAAGTCTTTCGTAAAAAATCCATTATTATATATCCTCATATTGCAAAATATAAAATATTATGAATAATAACATTAAGGACAAGGTACAATTCAAAATACAGACCAAACAAAAAAATATAAAAATATAGGAACAAGGTCCTTCGTGGATTAGTCTTTTGGTGATTGGTCCTTTGTTGCTTAGTCCTAATCTTGGCATGAATCTCATTGAAATCGAGACACACCTTGAAAATTTATAACTGAGATATTATAATTGTTGTCATTGGTTGATAATTGAAATATTATAGTTGCTATCATGGGAGAAATTACTTTTTTAATGGATTAAATTGACTAATGAATTGTTCATAGTTTCGAGAATAATCATATCTATTATCAATTATAATGTGTCAAATCATAAAATATATGTAACTTTTTTGTTTCAGTGTTTTATTTATTATGTTGTCAACATGTAATTAGTTATCAGTGTAAAATAACTCTGTACTCATGGTGTATCACCTTTAAATTCAATGATAATTTAGAACTAAATAGATGTATTATCAATAGTTTAAGGATTAAATAAGAAACATGTAAGAAAATGTGTGATTAAAATCTATGTAGGAAAGCGACGAACGCCAACACGACATTTAACGGTAATAAAAGGTAAAAAAATTAACAAAGTGATCAATTTGATGGATGGAGAATAGTTTAGGGACTAAACTGAAGAATAAATTTACAATTTGCCTAATTTTGATAAAACTAAATAATCATTTTGTTTGAAAACACTTTATTGTCACTAATTGTCACTAGATCTGTCCAATTTGATTTGAATTAATGGACCAGTGAATTTGTTTACCCCAAATAAGACACTATTGGACATACACCAATGGTTAATAACAACAATTTAATAAAATTACTATTCTTCCTTTTTCAGTTATCAGTTTATTAGTTAGTCTAAAATAAAGAAATTTAAAAGTTATTTTAGGACTAAGGGATTCTATATGCCATAAACAGTTATTTAGCCATGCCGCAATCAAACCTATAGCAAGTCCTCAATTAATTTGCAACAAAAACTCCATATACAAATGAATAGAATCACATATTTAATCAAAACTTCAATTGCACTCTTTAATATGTATCTGGTGTATAAGTTGACTAACACAATGTTAGAGAAGAAAAAAAATAGGATTCTTTACATGGCCTGCGGCTTAAATCCACCTCCAAAACCATATATTAAATTAAAGACATACCTAAAGTGTAAATATACAAATCCTTGAACATGTCATGAACTTGACATCCAACATAGATTTGACAATAATTTTAGTTGTAAGCAGAGGATATAACCTCCAAATACTAAGCAAGTTATACTACTTAGCATGTGTTTGGTTTTGCGTCAGAGACTCCAAACTTGCGTCTAGCCATGCTTCTGCTACAATTTCTCAGATGCTACAAAACCAAACTTCTACTTGGACGTGAAAAATTTGCTGTGATTTTAAGTAAGCCATGCAACCAAACATACACTTTGAATCTAAGGCCACCACTTCAAAATTTAGTTAGACCTTTACCAAGTCAAGCCTTAATTAATGAACTTGAATAACTTGTAAAACCTCTCATTATCATAAATGGAAAACAAACAACATGGCATTGTCCTAAAGCCTAACAGGCAAGCCAAAGTTGTGGAATGTCTTGATAGTTCCATTGCTACCGGCCGCCACTATAGTTAGACCCCATGTTTCTGATATTTTTCTGTCATAGCTTCTATCTTTATCATCATCATATGTTGGAAGTTTCTCCTCAGGCCATGTCATAGAAGTAGAACCTCGACATGTACCATCGATGAAAAACCAATTACCAAGCGAAAAGCGTTCTGTATCTCTAACCTCAGAAGCAAACTCTAGTTTGGTTTCTGATAAGTTATAATTTCTACAGCCTCTTCTATCTTCTGCTTTCATGCCTGACCAAGGTATTGCAACAGTTACACCTTTGAAGGAAAAATACTCACAAGAATACTCGGATTTCGATTTTTTCGAAGAAGCGCTTCTTAAATCATTGAAGTTCCAAATATATACATGTGAGTCTTCTCCAACTGAAATTATATGTTTCCCACTTGATGTAAATGAACCTGACATTTGACTTCCTGACCATGGTAGGCCTGATAGAAATAGTAAAACCAATAGACTAAAGAGTTTTTCATGCAAATCAAACATTAAGCATATGCATTTGCATAGTGGAAACAAACACTATCTTAAATCTTAATTTTTCAATGTTTCAGTGTGTTAGGTTTTTATATTAAATCTAATTCATCGTTACAAAACTGACTTGTGAGGTGAAGACCGTACCTCTATATTTCTGAACAATCTCATTTCTATCCAATATGCGAATTTTGGAATCTTCAGATGTGATCATAATTCTCTCACAGTTGTTTTGGAAGAACTGCAAACAAACATTGGTTGGTGTGATCATGACAATAAATAAATGAAGTACAAAGTAAATAAGTGTTCTAATAGTTAAGAATTTCTAAGATTATAACCTGAATACCAGTAATCTTGTTGCTTGATGCTTTCTTCTTTCCACGGATATCAATCTGCGCCTCAAGCTGGAAATATTTTCCTAAATCATTAGAAATCTGATTAAGGCACTATTTTTATCTTCAGTAACTAGTTAAAAACCCGTGCATCCACACATGTCTAGAAAATGTTATAACATGAATGTAACAATTGGTGATCCAAATGTACATACCTGCAGCAACATAAAAACGGCAAGTGCCAGTAATAGAACCAACTACAAATCCCTGCGCATGTAAAAAATTCACAGATTCATATCGATAAGGACACACAAAATCATGAAAATAGTCTGTGAAGTAATTTAGAGCATACTTTTCCATCTTGCTGGTAACTTATAGCACTTATTACATCTCGTATATCTGTCCAGTCAATAACTCGCTCTTCGCGCATCCCCCATATTCGAACTTTACCATCAATTGATCCACTTATGAAGTAATTTTCATCAACAGGGTTGAATTGAATGCATGTCACTATATCCATTTAAAAATAAGATACAATTATGTTCATGTTCAAGGTCTAAAGGCATAATAGTAATGTAAAGTATATGTCATAAGGTGAGATTCTCTCAAACTTACCAAAGTCTTTGTGATGGAAAACACTTAGACATTGATCACAACCAATTCTCCAAGCGCGAACCGTTTTATCCATCGAAGACGATAGAAGAATCTGCAGCATGTATTTTTTCATCAGCTGTAAAAATATAATTGTGTCCATATAAACAATGGAAGTGATGTGATACAATATATCTGAATTTCAAATAAGGAAAAGTTATTAAACTCACATCTGAATTAGACCAAGCCAAATCCAATATATCACTGGAATGACCAAATAATTCTTGCAGTGGTGATTCCTCAATTAAAGGCTGGCTACCAGTACTGCCACCTTCTGATGTATCAAGCGACTTAACGCACCATAAGCGCACGACACCATCTTCACCTCCACTAGCTAAATACTGATCATTAGGACTGAATTTCATAGTCCAAATTAAGCCTTTGTGAGCTTTAATCTCTTGTCCAATGTATAGCTCACTGAACTCCAGCCACCTCTTCTTGTTCTTCCTTACCTTTATCCTCCGAGTTTTATTCGTCCCTGTACTCGATATCGATCTAACTTTAACTTCATAGCCTTTCTTCATGTTTACAAAGCGCTTCCACCAGTTTATCCTATCATTACTCTTATCAAAATCCTGAAATTCTTCTTGTGCCTCACCTGATAGCTCATTCATTTTTTCTAGCGGACGCGATTTCAATTCTTCCAACAAAACTTCTGCTTCAGAAGCTGCATTCCATCCAGAAAAAATCAACTTCTCAGACACTTGATCACAAGTTGATGAAATGCATGCATTTGAAACTGCATCACTGCACTTCATGATCCTATCTTGTGAGCTAATCTTGGAAAAAGTATCAGCTAGTACTAAATCCATACACTGCAGAAAATGTTTTCTTCTTTCCTTCACACTAATAACAGGCTCATTCACCCAAATTTCATCATAATCATCAAAACCAAACTTTTCTTTGGCTAAAACAGAATCTTGTCCTGATAAACTATCCAATGAGTCATAGAATACATCAATATCTTCATCATCAGATTTCAGCATATCTTATACTTAGAATAGAGACAAAACCTTCCACATGAAAATCTCACTTTCTACCTTTTAACCCTTTCTCACTAACTAAGCAAAATCTAGTATATAATATTAAAAGCCAATGACAATAGTTTATTTGCATGTTCAAAGTTCAAACCTCACAAAACTCAATCAATATTAATTAATTCCACCAACTCCAATAACTATAGAATAATGATAAAAAAATCAAATACAAACAATACTAGTAAGACTTTGAATTCAAAGTGAAGAGACTATAGTTCTATTCCAGGAATATATGTCACTATCAAGTCAAACAATGTGAAAATTCAACATTATCACATAAACTTCAGCTACAATGGTCATATAATAAATCTCAACACCAAAAAAAAAAAAGCACACTTGAACAAGTTTTTGAGAAACCAAACCAGTTTGAGCTATGAATGTGTGTGAAGACTAAACTCAAGATCTGAATTTTGGGATTGAAGAAGTTTTGATTTTTAAAGCTCATAAGCCACACACAAAAAAAAAAAAAAAAGTGATGAGCTCTTTGTTCTATTCTTTACCTCTTCATATGCTTTGGTAATCAATTTTAGAAATTAAAGTCATATTCTGAAAAAGGCAAGACTTTTTAAAACCGTTTCCTTTTTGAGAGGAATTTTAGTGATTCTAAATCAGTAGAGACAGTAATTGAAATATTTAGCATCAATGATGAATTATTAATATATGATGAATGATGGTTAGTAGGAATAATAAATAAATAAAAAAGGGAAGAATTAAAAGCAGCATTGATTGATAATGATAAATTAGCAGTTACTAGTAGTTAGTTAGGATGAGTAATGTTGTTTTGAAGAGTAATGGAAAGAGTATAGTAGACCGAAGATAACTAGAGGTAAAGTTTGATGACATTGAGAGGAATGAAAGCGATAAGACTTAACAATAAGGCCTGTTATGTGGTCATAGGTGCCCACTTTGGACCCTCATAGCTCTTCCCTTATTACAGCTAAGCTACATTTACATTACTACTTACTACTTACTACTTACTACACTACACACCCCATTATTTTTTCTTTCTTTCTCTGCATTGCAATTATTTGCACTTCAATTCCTTGGACTTCGTGGTATTCAATATTCATTCTTCTACTTACTCTTCCATTGCCTTTCACTCTGTCTTTTCTTTTTTCAAAAAACTAAACAATTCACTTACTACAATATTACTTTAACTAACTCGGCTTCAAACCGATTAATTACACTTTAACCGAGATAAGTATGGTTAATAATTATTTTAATCAAGGTTCAAATTCGGATTTGAACATATCGATTAGATGTTAACTAAGATAATTTAGTCAATTATTGTTTCACTCAAAATTACATTAGTAGTCAAGATTTAAGATGGTTTTTTTTATAATAATGAATAAAGTTTTTTGTTTAATAATAAATAACGGAGTATTTGATATGTTGATGACTATTGTATTGTTGCGTCAATAAATATGATAATATAATATGGTTATGGGTTCTATAGTGTACATTGTTGTTGTTGGGTTGATGTATGCATGAAGATATGAATGAGATTGAAAGGTTACTACTTTCTATCAATTCATGGAAGGTCAAAAGGTATTTTGACTCTCTCTACAAGGAGTTTCACCAAAAGAAAAAAATGGGAAAAAGGAAATTTTGTTTGTCGTGTTATTTGGAATTTGTACGTGGTTAAAACTTACACAGTTTTACATAATAAACAATTTCGTTTATTCGAAATCAAATAATTCAAATTACATAAAAATAAAAATAAATTATTTTTTTATCAAACGGCAATAATAACATGAAGTAGATAATGCACCAAATCCAATTCCTTTATATTTTAGGGATGAAATTAAACAAAGGTTGTACTTTATAGTTAGTTATTATGGAGAAACAAGAAACTCGATCAAACTTCAAAGGGTTCAAGTTGAAACGCTGCAGAGAGAGTGTGGGGGTGTGGTGGGACCAGTGAAGTGTACGGAAAGAGAGGGTGCATGAGCATGACATGTGCTCTTTTTTTTAAAAAAAGTAAAAAAAAAAATGAAAAACGTTGATAAGATTGGATTTAATAATCAACTTAAATACTTTTACACGGACAACAAACGATTGAGTAAATGATTATTTGTTTATAAAAATTATGATTATTGAAATTTATAAGTATACGGTGAGTTACGATAAAATAAAAAATTATTATTTGTAAAATTAATTTACACTGAATTAGTTTCCAGCATCTTCGTTTTTCTCACAAGAGATCATAATGTGAATCATTATTAGCACTTATTAGTATCTATCGTATCTTTCAAAACCTTCCACCGTTTACGCTTAATTCAATTTTCACGTTACTAATTATCTTTGCAAATCGGAGATTAATTACCCTCATTATGCTACGTGATTTTTGTTTTGCATTAAAACCGTCACTCTTGCAGGTTACTATCTTTAATATATTTCCACTATTTTTACTAAAATAAATATATTTTCAGTTTCAAAAGTTGTTTTCAAATGTATTCACATAAAAATAATTAAGTAATTACTTTCAAGTAATTAGTAAGCTTCAGAAAAATCGTTTGAGAAAATTTGATTCAAATTTTGACGAATAATCTTTTAGCAGAGTTTACTTCTCGTTCAAATTTTTAATTATTAAAACTCATTTTTCTTAAAATCCAGATAATTAAATAACATATATATTTGCATAATATTATTTTCGAATCAAGTAAGAGGTTTCACTTATTAGCTCTCAAACATTAATTCTTTTCAAGGAAATTCAATTTCTCTTAACTAGCTCCAAAGTTAAGAGTGTTAAGTAATCTGGTGAGTCTCTAAAAAAGAAAATTAATCTGATGAGTGTTTTAAGAACTAAAATCCTAAACACTAATAAACACTAGAATCATATCATAAGTAATAGCAGACATGATATTGGTAAACTAAAGATTTGCTTCAACTCTCAAATAAACTTGTGAGATTGTGGTGTAACTAGGTTTCCTAACATTCTCATGTTTGTGATTGTATTTAGGTTTAAATATAGGTCAGTAAATAAATATATTTTTGATTTTAGTCACTTTTTTTTTATATCAATCTTGATTTTTTGTTTAAGTAATATGATATGATATGATATCAAAGTATTCTTTCATTGTAAAAACATAATCAAATAACTTTTAAATCGATAATTTTTTAACTTAACATAAAAACTAAAAAACATTATTCTTATTTTGATCACAATTTTAATAAATGACCCTCTTTTTTTATACTTTTTAAATAAATTGAATTAAAAGAATAAATATTAATGAACCTCGTTAAAGATTTTTTTTTTCAAGTGGTGGGTTGAAGGGATTAATTATTATTTATTAAATAATTATATTAAAAAATAAAAAATGAATAATTTATACTTAAGCATCGAGTTGGTTGTATATGAATGCAATTAGTGTCTCTTCACAGTTCACATTTCACAAATGGACCCGGCGGGCCTAAGAAAAAGCAGCCCAAACTCCTCTTTTTTATTTAGGCCTCTCTTTTAGAAAATTGAATTTTGTATTCCCTTAATTGGATTTATACCCCCAAAATATTAAAAATTTAAATTTGTCCCTTTTATTTTTATTGAATTAATGATAAAAAAAATTATTTAAAATCTCTCCCCCTCGTCAAAATTTCCGGTAAGTAATATTTTTCCCTTTAATATCTGGTACAGACTTTATAACTACCGAAAATTTTAATGCACAAAATTTTCGGTAGTAAAAATTATTTACCGGAATTTTCGCCAACAAAATTTCCAGTATATTATTTATACTACAGAAAATTTTGTGCCTTGAAATTTTCGGTAGTTAATTTTACTCTAGTACGTATTATTATTATTTTGAAATTTTTTGGATTTTTTTAAACTTCTTTTATAGATTTTTATTAACTTTTTTTTTAAGTAAGGATGAAAAAAAAAAACATTATGTATAGATTTTACTGAGACATTCACAACTGATCAAATTTTTGAGTTACGAGAAGTTGTCATATCATGGGTAAGAGAGGTTGGCCGACAAAATCGAGTAGTTGTTATTATTGCTCTCTCTTACATAGAGACCGAAAAGAGAGGAAGAAATCAAAATTAAATTTTGGTTGTAATAGAGGTAGAAAATATAAGTCAAATAAAAGTAACTCAGAAACTTCAACTAAAATGTGTGGTTGTCCGTTTAAACTTAGGTCGATGACAGCTCTTCTATTATATTGTGTAGGAGGTCGAACTCGATAATGTTCACCAGTGTTTTTCGCTCTTTGTAAAAAAAAAAACTGTAACATAAATTTCAGGAAGGAATGAAATTTTCGGTAGTTATTTTTCAATACTAGAAATTTCAAATACATAATAGTGTTTTTTCATCCCTACTTCAAACAAAAAATGTTAAAAAAAATCTTTAAAAAAATTAAATAATCATAATACTACGTACTGGAAATTTCGAATTTTGAAATTTTCGATAGAGTAAAATTGACTACTGCAAATTTTAAGGTACAAATTTCTAGTAGAGTAAAATTAACAACCAGAAATTTTAAGGCACAAAATTTCTAGTAGTATAAATAATGTATCGGAAATATTTTGTTGACGAAATTTTCGATAAATAATTTATCTAAAAATTTTATGCCTTAAAATCTCCGGTAGTTATAAAGTCTGTACCGCATATTTCAGTGAAAAATATTACTTAATGAAAATTTTGGTAAATGATGAGATTTTGGAATAATTATTTTTTTACCATTAATTTAATAAAAATTAAAAAAAATTTAATTTTTAATATTTTAAGAGTATTAATCTAATTGAGAAGTACAAAATTCAACTTTCTCGCTTTGTTTTTTTTAGGAGACTTAGGCCTGTTATCTTATCTACTCACGAATCAATTTTTTTTTTTGAAACAAAGTACATGATCCATATCTTAATGTATCCGCTCTATGACATCTGACCTGCAATACTCTCAGCCTCAAATATAAGTTATTTAAGCACACACATATGTTATTTAAGCAGACACTAATGATCGAAATATCGATTTAAATTATACTGATGTGATAAAAATAAAGAAAAATAAATATATATTTTTTATTCAATTAACATTAATCATATTATTATTATATACACGAATAGAATTATAAATTATTATTTTTTTGAGAAATATAGTCGAGTGTCATTAAAAAGTTTAATAATTTAAATGTTGATTTACAATAGACCACTTATAAAAATAATCCGTCCTGAAATTTACCTTTAATTAGTTGTGATGTGGGACTTTTTAAAATAGTTTAAAAAAACTACTTAAGACATGTTTATAAATTGTTTCAAATTTATAATTTTCATATTAATGCAAATTAGATCGATCCTTAATTAGTTATCATTTGCATAATTATCGGTCTAACATAAAATTACCAATTATTTTCCCCTAAAAAATTTCATAAACAGGAAATCATATTTTTAACAATCATATATTAAAAAGAAGTACAAAGTGTACTTCAACCCACACATTATAGCGATTAAATGCATCCTATTGGACTAATACACCAATGAGTGAATGTAACACCAAATTTTCAACCAAAAACAAATTTGTAATATAATAATTTATTGGTTAATCCTATGACATTTACAACACCTAAAAAGTCTAAAACAATACCGCGTTATATGTAGCAAAAAGTGATATGTAGTTAACACCGCACTTTCATTAATGTTTCACTCAGAACATTCACATCATGGTCCAGTCATTAATCCACATAATGAATGGGCTTGGTAATAAAATTTCTACATCAATTATTTTTAATTTTATTTGTTCGATTAAATACTCTTTTTTAACACTAAAAAAAATAGTTATAATATTAAGCTTAATTCGTATCTGTAGTCCCTTAATTTAATTTTAATTAATATTTTAATCTTTTATTTTTTTTGGTCTTTTATTTTAATTTTATGTGACAATTTAATTTTTTATGTTTTAAAATGTCAACAATGTTATCTTTTTTTTGTGCAAAAATTTATCAAAAATTTCAAACAAAATCCATAAAATTAATTATCATCGATATAATGCAAATTTCATCAAATTCATAACTTAAATCTTAAATAAACTCATATTTTTATCTCTAACAACATCATATAAAAAATAAATGACCAAATCAGAAAAGAAAAAAAAAATAAAAGACTAAAACTTTAACTGAAATTAAGTTAAAGGACAACAAATGTAATTTATCCTAAAATTAATAGGAGATTGGTCTAGTATAATGAGCTAGACTCGTATAATATGCCAAGGTGTGTTTGATAAACAAATGATAAAAAATTCAAGGTGAGTTTTATGTATAAGTGGTATACTGTAGACTAATATTTAAAAATTATAACGACGATCGACGATACTTTTCAAAAATAACAGTCCACAATTCTTTTTGTCTTTGTAAATAAAATGATGATATAATTGATTTTAGTTTAATAAGAGATTAACAATTGTTCTTATTTATTTTTATCTGTTATAATTATTATTGTTTACTTCTAAAAGGCAATATTTGTAGTCTTTAAATTTATTTATTTATAAAATTGGTCGATGGTGGACCGTAATCCATATTTTTAATTTGTCGTAAATTCAAATTAATGTTTTAAATTTTTTCAAATATGTGATAATCTATATTTATAAAAAAAAATAAGGATTTATTATTAATTCAAAAAAATTGATTTATTATTTAAAATTAATATCTATGGAATCAATATCACTTTCTATATACATAAATTACAACAAAATAATCCTATCCTTCTAACTTATTGATATATATTTATATATAAAAAATACAAAAAGTTAAAGATTTCAATTCCGTTATCATAATTCCAGAATCTTTTCGAATTGTTTTTTTCTATGTCGGGATAATTTTATTTTTATTTTTTTCATGTAAATGTTTTTTTAAAAACCTCAAAAATGTTGAAAAAAAACCTAAGGCCTAGATGACTTAGGTCAGATACAAGAGAGGGGGCCAAGAAAGGAGGAGGATTTTCTGAAAATCTAAAGCCCAATAATCTTTTGACAAGCATCCCAGAGGCCAGAGTACCCACCCAAAAACTTATTTCTAACATTTCCATATATTAGTGACTTTATAACATACTTCAACCGTGTAACTAAAGTAAAAAAAAATGTATAAAAAATGATACAGAACATATTTCAAGAGTATCTCCATCATATTGTCTTTTAATTTGTTTATTTTGAGTTCCTTTAATGGTTCTCATAAGTGGCCAAGCTAGCAAAAAAATATATAACAGAATCAATGTATTGACGGAATTAATTTGAACAAAATAGTGGGGTGATTAAATTTTTTAAATTTTAATTGATAAATCAAATTTATAATTTTAATTGATATAATCAAATATATAATTTATAAATATAAGTATAAAATAAATTTGCAAATGTAACGATAGAGATAGAGAGAATTAATCTAAAAAATTAAATAAATTTGAGAGATGGAGTTAGAAGTGTAACAAATCACTTCAGTTTGTTTTATGGAAAAGAAAACATATAAACAAAAAAGACGGTCAATTTACAATATTTAAGGTCGACAAAATACATAATGTGACTTAAGACAAATTTAAAAAATGAAATTTTTTCTTAAGTAAATAAATAATATTGTTATAGTAAAATCACTATGTCGTTTGACATTTCTTTTTCAATCAATATTAAAATAAGTATATTCATTTTTGTTTGGAAAAGATTAATCTTAATGTTAAAATTACTCTATAGACAATATATGCATTTAAAAAAGAAATAATTTTTTTTTTGTATATAGTATAATTATGTAAGTTAACTGTTGTATAATTTTCACTTATATAAAAGAAAGAGGTTTTTTTTGTTAAAAACTAAAAATAAGAGTTTTGATCGAAAACTTTTATTTGATGTATCATTTTGTAGAACCTAGTCAAAGGTCTTGGTGAAGGTGCCCAAGGGCTAGACTTGACAATATTTTTCATGAATTTCAAATAAAATAAAATCATAAAGAATATGTTTAATTTTTTAAGAAAAAATGTAAATATTGTTAGATAAGATATTAACTTTTGATTTGAATTATGACCCTTTGACTTATTTGTCACCGATTGAAATCTAGTCCTTTTAACAATTAAAGTATATATTGATTTAATTTGATTCACGTACACTTTATTGGTGTTGATTATCAAGAGGTAATGGATTAAACGTGAGTTAATATTTTTTAAAATTTACAAACTAATTTTAAAAAGAAAGTTTTCTTTTTAACATTAAATTTTTATACTATTAAAATAAGTATATTAATTACAATGTAAATATTTAAATACAACATATTTTTTAATATATATATATAGTGTGAATAAAATATAATAGTTTGGTTCAAAACTCGGATGGTCGATTTTAAATCACTTGAAACCATACCCAAACTTATAGAGGTCGAATTTATCTGGCTTGGTTTAGTTTGGACTTAATTAACAATGGAAAGAAAAAAATAAAATCAAATAAATTGGTTTTAATTAAATTTTTGAACTTATTGAATCATTCACTACAAAAAATTGACTTATCGTGACACACAAAGTGTGTCACTAAATGTTAAAAACTGTAGGTCAATAATACTTTGAGTGACACTCAAATCAAGTGTCAATTTTAAGGGGGCGTCCTGCTACACTTTGAGGAGTGTCACTCCATGTTTTGACGATTGTCACTACATATTTTTTATTTCTACCTACAATAATGATTGTCACTAAAAACTACATAAATATAAGTAAAAAATTGATCTATTGATACGGTATTGTCTGTCACTAAAACCTAGAAAAATATAAATAAAAAATTAATCTATGCCTACGGTATTGTCCGTCACTAAAATCTAAAAAATATAAATAAAGAATCCATCTATTCCTATTAAATTAAATTTATTTTATCTCCCTTCTAATTGTAATTCTAAATTATTAATACCAGTAAATTAAATTTAAATTTCTAATTTATTTTTATCAACTAATGTCATTGAAACATACAATAAAATATAATTTAATTTTACTAATTCTATTAAATGCATGTTACTTGCATTCCTAACATTTTAATTATATCCTAACATGAGTATCATATCCTTGTGGTAATATTGAAATGAAATTAGATCATAAAAAAATATATTTCTCCACTAGTTAGATCATAAAATCTTTACAAAAGTGATATATTTCTCCACTTATGAGTATCTCCACTAATTAGATCATAAAATCTTTACAAAAGTGATATATTTCCCAACTTATGAATAAGCAAGAAGGAAAAACAAGCATTATTCTAGAAGTAGAGGGTGGTGAGTGAACTATATCAAGGGTAGTGGTGTCACTGCTAGGAGGGTCCAGAGCAATGGCCACTGCAATTCTCTGTGTGTTCATTTGAGCATTCTTGACCAGAACCTGACAAAATTCAAAACCGGATACTTTTTAACATTATTGTCAAGAGTGAGTCATCATGCTGTTCTAAAAATTGCAAGTCTCTGAATTTACAAAATCGCAAATAAGTCCTTAAAATTGAAGAATATCAATCACTTTAGTACCTCCATCAATCAATTAATTCAGATGAATATATATCGTAAGATAAAGATAAACGAAAGCACTAAAAAAAATTAATAAAACATGCTCCAACTAAGTATACCATAAACAATGTGTTAACTCAATTTTTGGGAACTAGTATTGACAGAGCAAGGATGAATATGACAAAGTAAATTTATAATAATTATATCTTTATTAACATATACTTGATAAAACAACATGGTAAGTTGAAAAATCTACTTTTCCTTGAAATCGCATTGCCTTGACTAAAAAATTCAGGGATCTCATGACAGAGTTTCAGGTATGCTAGTCTGAAACACAGACACCTAACACTAGAAGCTGTCTTTCCAAGTTTATGTCTATCATCTCATCAATGTTTATGTTGCAGACTCTCAGACAAAGAATACAAGATGAATATCGTGAGGTTGTGGAGAGAAGAGTTATTACAGGTTTGAACATTTTAGCTCCTTGATAATGTTAAACTGTGTTGCACTATGGTAGTACTGTAGTTTTTTTTTTACCTAGTTATTTAAAAAGTATGAGGTCATAATGTCCTTGTGTTGTTAACTTTGTGATTGTTTGACTTGATTCTACAGTCACGGGAACTAAGCCAGATGATGAGGTGAGTTTGATTCATGAATATGCATGATACACATTGTGGGATATTTGTTTCTATGGTGCTTCATAGTTAGAAACGCTCAAGAATTGTGTTCAATTACTTACTACTAGCCTCTACGCTGCAGAATGTCCAATTTATTTGTATTGAAGGTGAACAAAATCATCAAATTTAAGGAATTAACATGAAAATGAATTTCATATATTTCTAGAAACACATAATAGGACAAATCAATAATGCACATAAAAATAAAAATATAATATTTGCAGGATTATCAAACCTTTTTATTTGGTGGATGAACTGATGACACATTGTTTCTCAAGTCTCTTCTTTCTATCTTTCTTCGCTTTTTCCAATAACTCCACATCATCATCTGCTTCAAGTATTGCAGCATTAGCATCAAACCTTATTTTACCAAGGGGTAAGGAATATGCATGATACACATTGTGGGATATTTGAACTGATGTATACCTTATTTTACCAAAGCAGAAGTTTTTGCCAAGTATCAGTTAAAAATGATATTGTAAAATAATGACAATTCAAGACAAACAACTATAGTTATACTTGTATTACTGATATAATTGGGGTACTGGTAGCATGCAACGATGAAAATTACAGTAATGGTTAGGCTGATCATTGTTATGTTTTTTTATTTGGGGTTTAGGACATTCAATTGAATCCATTATATAATCACTAAGATTTATCAACTTTCATATGCTTCACAATATCTATATGAATATGATGGATGCTAAGAATACGATAAATAAAGGCAATGTAGGCACAAAATTGTGAAGTCATGATCATTAAATAATTTAGCAACAATATTGAACTCCTTGATTTTTTGTTGAGAATGTTAAACTCTAATGAATATATACTCGGTGACTAATTTATGTTAATTATTCTAGACTCTATGTTCTCTCTATTTATTTTCACCAATGTGATATAGGAAAATACACCTACACTTTCCACTCAAGATAACCAAGCAGACGGTGCTACTGTTGAATCTGGTGCCAATGAAACAAAATTAAAAGTCAATGTTGAGAAGGATCTTGTCTCCCAAGCAAAGGAAGAGGACATGGAAGCTCTTTTGGGAACGTAGGTGCTATCATTTTGTCTTAAAATTTGATGCCACAGAAAGACTCTCTCTTTTTCCTTATAAATTCAATGCACTGCTATTCAGATTATAAGCAATTCGATAAGAAACCCTAAAACTTCATCAAAATTAAGAATTTTCCAGTACAATGCAGCCATAAATTGTCCACACGAACAAAAGATACAACTATAAAACAGATTAATGATATATAACTCGTCACTTGTGTACTCCAATTCAAAGTCAATTTCGAGAAATACTACCATTATCGATTTGGCAGACATCTAATAAAGACATAATGTATTATTCATCAATAAAGACAATGCTATTCATATACTTGTTTTTGTCCTGTATCTCCTTCAAACATAATATTTGTTATGTTAAAGATCTTTGTGTTAAAAAGGAGGTAATAATGTTTGAAATAAAAAAAAAGAGACTAATTTTAAAAGATCACGCCTAATCTGAAAGTTATCAAACTTCATAAAGATGTGTAGTTGGATGCTCCGCTACATTATAGCATAATTTGAACAAATCACTATTGATCTGTGATTGCTATTTAGTACAAAGTATTGATAAATAACCACTATTGCAGCACAATATCACTTTAGCATTGCGGAATTTCAGCAGAACACTATTTTTAGCTATTCGCAATTGTAACAACCCAATTCTATAAGCATCCATTCTTCAAGTTCAAGAACATAAGTTAAATCACCAAATTCTATAACTAGTTAGAATCTTGGTCCAGTAATTCAAATATAGTAATCAACAAGCAATTGATACTATACGACAAAAGCAATCAACAATCAATTCAATCAAAGTCGAGTAGCCCAAAAATTCAACTATGATCAATGACTAAGTATGGAACAATCCTGAAACTTAGGGTGAAGAGATGTAAGATTACAAAGCACAATCCCCTTTTCCCAATACCCAAATGGGAAACCATATAAAAATAAACTTCCCTGTAATTCATACACGAGGCTGCTATACTAATATACATACAGTAAGTAAATATAACATTAAATGTTAATGCTAAAAAATTTAAAAAAAAAATAAAACTTACAAGCTATAAAATTGTCACATGTGCATGCTATTTTAGAAAGTGAACCTTTGATAGATGAGGTACAACTGTTCTTTGAGTTGGTTACCTTTCTTTTACTGGTATGACCTTGTTATCTATCTGTGTTGCTGAAAACAGGCCTCTTATTTCTATGTGTGTTTACTATTGCTTGCTAATTACTTTTCACTACCATCAAGTAGTCAATTATTATTATATTTTGTGAGTTTATTTGTCTCTAGTGATTGATTTCAAACTATTTTCCCTTTATCTGATACAATGTTAACCTAAACACATTTTGTTAACCTAAACACATTTTAAAATATAAAATACTAAAATCAATCAAATCATTCAACCAATGCAAATTGCTAATTGTGGAAAAACAATTTCCACTTACTCGTGCTGAATCTGAATTTGAAGAAATCGGGAAAAACTTCTTCAATTGGAATCTGAAGACGAAATCGAAATCGAAAAAATGATGAAGAAATCTGAATCTGAAGATGAAATCGAATGATGAAACAATGATGAAGAAATCTGAATCTGAAGACATAATCGAAAAATGATGAAGAAATCTGAATCTGAAGACGCAATCGAATGATGAAAAAATGATGAAGAAATATGAATCTGAAGACGAAATCGAAAAAATGATGAAGAAATTTGAATCTGAATCTAAAGACGAAATCGAATGATGAAAAAATGATGAACAAATCTGAATCTGAATTTGTTGTTGCGATTTTTGAAGGGGTGAGTGAAATGCGAATTGTTGTTGCGTGCGTGAATGATTTTCTAGTGAAGGGGTGAGTGAAATGATTTTTTGGTGAAGGGTGAGTGAAATGATTTTTTTGGTGAAGGGGTGAATTGAATTTTTGAATAAGAATATTTCAGTTTTTTTAGTTATTATATATAAATTAGTTTTGATGCCAATATTTTAGTTTTTTTCTAAGTTAACATAACCTATTATATTAAATGAGAATAAGTGACACTCTGTCTGTAACTAAAAGTAATTATAGTGACAAATAAAAAGATATCACTAAAAGTTGAGTGTCACAGTAGATCTTTTTATTTGTAGTGATTTTATTTTATTTTTCTATCCAATTAAAATTTATGTTGAAAGATGAAGTTCATTATTATTATTTTTTGGTTTTAAATGGAGTTTATTTTTTAATTATAGTGAAACATTTTTGAAATTTATGTATAGATTATTTTTAAAGTAAAAAAATCGTTCGGGAGTTTACAGTGAACATTGTTATCCTACGTCCTCAAAAAGATTAACAAATAGGAAAATATAAAGAAAAATACTAATATATTTAACTAAACTCATAAGGCAAAAAAATTACAATAATTTACTAATATAAATATAAATAAATGAACACAAATGAAATAAAATCTGACAGTAACCTATTTAGAAAAATTGGGTTCGATTATACTTTAAAGAATCAAATTTATTTATAATTTATGTTGTGTTAAATAGAGCAACAATATATTTTGTTTTAAAATCTTGACAATTTTGAGTGTTTGACAAAATTTTCTCTTTAGTTAATATATTTTGTTTCGAAATCTTATTTTGACAATTTTGAGTGTTTGCAAAATTCTCTCTCTACTTAATATAAAGACTAAATGTGTGAAAATAAGATAATAAAATTTATCAATTAAATAATTTTTTTTTAACTTTACTAGTTTTTAACAAATAGAATTGTTTGAGGTTGCTAAATACATGAAGATAATTAAATATAAAAATATAACAACTTATTAGAAAAATAAATAGGACCACAGCACAACTACCTTCTACCCGGATCCCTTTATATCATAATTTTTTTAACACCAACTATTTTTACTCTGAAATTTATTCTTTTAATGTGTCTTTTAAGTAACCCTAAACATGTCTTATTTTAGTAACGTCAACCAAATTTGAATTATATTTAATATATTTAATGTTAAAAGATACTGGTTTTGCGTCAATTGAGTAAGGGACTTTCAAAAATGTTAAACAAATCTCCACGTAAATAGGCGACAACAAACTTCAAATCTAAAACAATGTAAGAGATCATTTAAATGTAGCATGTAGTTCAAACCATTCATCAAACCCAAAATAAATTATTTAAGAGATAATGCAATAGAGATGCTCCGGGGGCTCCGTAAAATTGAAAATATCTATTTTCAAACACCTATAATGATATATTTAGTTTTAAGTTCGATTTGTTAAAATCACGGTCTATTATCGTGATTTAAAAAAAAAAACTATATTATTAAGAGTGAGAACAAATTTTCATAAATAAGAAGCGTGATTTTGGGCTATGGCTAATCATTGAGATTACTAATTTTATAACCAAATTATGCAAGGAATTTTCTTTGACTTGGATTATTCACTTCCTTTGTAAATTTGTAATTAATTAATTTATCAGAAGAAAGAAAGAAATCAACTATATTGAATTATGTATTTAAACTAATAATAACAACAATAATACTACTACTACTACTACTACTAATAATAATAATAATAATAATAATAATAATAATAATAATAATAATAATAATAATAATAATAATAATAATAATAATAATAATAATAATAATAATAATAATAAATTGTGGGAGTAGTGGTGCCACGGATCCTTTCTGAGTTTTACGATCCACAAAAATCAGAATGGACAAGAGGTCATTTCCAAACTACCAATGCCTGCCTACCCCACTTCTTCCTCCAAAGAAAGGAATGTCCTACAAAAATCCAACTGATGCAGAATATAAAATAATTCAGTGGACCTTTATTTATCCACTACATGTAATTTTATTTCTCACTTTATTTGTTTCACAATAAGAAATACTTGTGGTTTCACTTGTTTGGGGTAGTAAGTTCTATAATTAGAAAATAAAGTGATACTTCATTTGAAATTGTTTAAATAAATTAGATATAATTAGAATTTGTACACTTTTAACATAAACACATTTTTTTAAAATTTATCAAATTACAATAGTTTTTTAATATAGTATTTTATCTTAGAAATTATCTGATTACGTAACTTTTATTTTAATATTATGTGAAAACAAAATTTGAGCTTTTAAAATAGTATAATCATTATTGATTTAGTTAACTCTCATGTTTGAAAATCCCCCAATATTGGTTGTGGGAGTGCTCTAAAAAATTTCAACTTTGTTTTGCACATGATATTGTCTTAATCTTGTGCATGAAACCTACAGTAATTTTACTTGAAATTTGGCCAAAAAATCAATCTTGATAAATCCAAAATTTTCTTCTCTAAGAATATTGGGGATAGAAAGACGATTGAGATAATTGATGCTTTGTAGAATGAAGCTACAAATGATATTGACAATCACTTGGGGGTCCTTCTTCTTCATCAGAGAATTACAAAAGACATTTATTCTTTTATCCTATAACGTAAGAGAAAGAAACTTATTGGTTGGAAAACTAATAATTTGTCTTTTGCAAGTAGGATCACTCTTGCACAATCATTCCTCACCTGCATTTAGGGATATTATATAATGCAAACCTCTTTGATCCCCACTTCCATATATGACCAAGCTACGAAGATATGTCGAAGTTTTATTTAGGGAAGGACTAAGAAACATTGTAAATGTCATATGATATCTTGGGCCAAGGTGTGTTCTCCATATAAGGAAGGTGAACCTGGATTCAAAAGCATGAAAGTTCTTAACAAAGCTCATATGTTGAAGTAAGCTTGACAACTTGTAGCATATGGAGATAAACTTCAGGTTAGAGTGGTGTGAGTCAAATATGGTTGTGGAGTTTAATTCATGCTTCCTTGTAGCAACAAATCTTATATTTCGCGAACTATCTCTCAAACAAGGTCGAAGGTCGAATGCAACATAACTTGGAATGTGCGTAGTGGTCAAGATAGTTGATTACGAAAATATAATTGGATTGTTGGTTGTGGCCCCATGCAGAATCAGTGGTATGGTTAGATCCCTACAGGTTAATTTGAGTACCCCTATATCCTTTTATGTAGATAATAACAGTTGACACATGAATGTGCTCGAATGTCTCATTTCGGGTGATATTTGTGCCTAGATTAAAGCTACTTGACCCCACCATTCAGAATGCAAAAGCAGACTTCCCGAACTCGAACATCGGCTCCTAACAACCAATTCTCTCTTAAGTCAGCCTATGAAATCTTAGATAAACAAGAGAGGATAGTGAGAATGAGCATGACCTTATGTTCCTTAAAGCTTGGAAATGACTTGGTCCTAACAACATTAAGTCTTTCATTTTGGAAACTTGCTTGTGGAAAAATCTTGATTAATATGGAGCGGAAGAGACGCAATATGACGTCGGGCAATACTTGACCTCATTGAAATTCTTATCCTAAATCCATAATGTATATACTCCATGACTGTGAGGCACTGTATGAATTTTGGAATAACATCATAAATCCAGCTTAATGGAGTTGTTTCTTCAGCTTGGATATGCATGGTTGGTTAAATTGGAGTTTGTCTACTGATAATATTGGTTGTGTTCCTTGGTCTTGGCATACCTGCTTTTGTGTCATCGTTTGGAGGCTTTGGAATGAAAGGAATGAACTTATGTTTTCAAACTCCTCTGAATTGTATATAGAATTATGAATTAAATTCAAACACTATGTTCTTCTCATTGTTAAAGCGACTGATAAACCTCTAGAGTTTTGGAAACAAAAGAATATGATTCAAAATTTCTCATTTAGTGGTCTCATTCGCGATAAGAAATATAATTATTGTATCAGTTACTATGCAACCTAGGATTGGAAATGTTCTTTTTAATGAAGTTTGGGCTCTTCTTCATGGTGTTAGGGTGACTCGGAATATAGGCTTTAAAAACATCATTTTTGAAAGCGATTCTAAACATCCGATTAGCATGATCAAATGTGTGTCCTCTACCCACCGAGTCTCCAATCTCTTGTGAAATAGGTCCACTATCTCCTCCACTTTTCTGATAGGAGTATTTATGTTCGTCACATATTTTGTGAGGCTAATCGCAGTGAGGATTTCCTAGCAAAAGAAAGCATGTGTGACTCTCTAAACTTATGTTTTCTTATTGAGTTTCTACTTTATTTGACAACATTTTGTACACTGATTGTAAAAGAGCTAAGTCCCTATTCTTTTTTTATAGTTAATAAACTAGCTCTATTTACAACAAATATAGTACAATCAATTTGCCTCCAAAATGTTTACACATATGCTTTACTATTTAAGTAATATATAATATGTAATTAATTAAAATTAACTATACTAGTACGTAAAGATTATAACCATATATACAAAAAAAAAGTTTAAAGAGATACAGCCACCTACCGATATATATATTAGTATAGTGAACAATATATGCATGAAAGGCAAGATGAGTTTGGCCCACCTGAAGTGTGAACGTAGTTCCGCCTGTGGTTATAGGAAGCATACTTCCCGTAGTGTATTTTAGTTCTTATGAACAAAAAATAGAGCATGATGAGAAATCACTTAAGCCTTAGAACTTTCACAAGCTTTTGGTTAGCCTATAATTGGACATTTGAGTTGAGGCTCGTGGGTTACCTAGGAAAGTTTCCACGACATAGTTTCTTAAAGTGTGAGACTTGTTTGGCTGTAAATTTTTTTGTATGTACTTTTAGCCTCTTGATTAAGCGTATTTTACCATTGAGTTTATTGGTGAACCTACTATCTTTTAAACCTTAAATTAGTTTACTACTTATCCTTCTTAATTACAATTCAGTCATTGTATTGGAATTTTACTGTGAGGTATAAAAAGTTGTATTTGTTTTTTGTTTTTTTCGAAAATATGTATATGATTTTTAACATTATTTATTTTGAAATTCTTTTTATCGTTATATAGTTTTAATTTATTTTAATTTATTTTAGAGTTGCAAACTGACACAATAGTCGATGAGTAGTGCAAATTCAAACCTAAATATGTTTGACATTTTTGTTACGATCTGATTGTACTTGAATTATCCATCGTTGTTGTATAGTGCAACAATTGTGAGGACTACTAAATTAAAAAAAAAATTATCTCATTTAATTTAATAAATCTTATAATTGTGGCATGATAACAATTGTAGAGGATTCAAACTTGATTTGATCTAATCCAACTAATTAAATTGTAGACTATTGTTGAGTGAAGTAGTGAACCACCTAAATACATAAACCAACATGTACATAATTATAAATCTAGATAAACTTCTAATTAAAAAATATGGTATTGAAATTATTTTGCAAGTAGGGGTCTTCATACACAATCAAATTATACAATCAAAATACGTATTTTTCAAGACCATTTGAATTTAATTAAAGAGTAAATGATTTTCCAACTATTTGACTGCATAAATTCACCTCACTGTAGTGTATTCAAATTAAAAAATATGATTGATACATATTTTCACAAGGTAGGAGTAGAGGATGAAACTTTGTTTTCTTTTACACCCCCACTCCACCCTTTAGCATCTCAAATCCTAATCCACCTGAATCCAAAGTGTACATCGATTGTATATAGTAATAAAGCCATTAAGAATGTATCAAACGTCAATTCCAAAAGACTGAATTGTGAAATTTAGTCAAGTTGATAATGATGATACGTTGGCCCACACAGAGCCTTTGCCACAAGGAAGGAACCATACATAATAATAATAATAATAATAAGATGGGAGGTTACTTTCTATAAAATAAAACCTTATTATAAAACTGTCACGTGATTTGTCCACGCTCACCCAACATAGTACCCCATATATCGAATAATCACATTCACACGTCCTTTGCCAAAATCCTGTCACTATTTGCACCCCCACCATTTACACTTTGTTATTAACGCCAATGCGCATGATCCAATATATATATAGTTATATACAACTCACTCTACTAGTACTACATTGGAATTACACAAAAATACATTCCAAAGAGAATGAATGTGTTACAATTTGGGTTGAAATAGACAAAGGTAAGGATTGCAAAGCTCGAGTCAAATCTATATTAAAAATATTAAGTTTGAATTTAGTCTATTATTTATCAAAGCTCTATTGTTAAGAATTAATTTGATTATTTTTAAAATCTAACAAGATCTAGAAGTATGTTTAAATATCTATTTTACTGTTATTTTATCACTCACAACTATATTTTATTTTGTAAATAAACAATCAAGTATTAAAATTTCAATCATTTAAATTCTCTTTTGCAAAACTTTATATTATAATAATAATAATAATAAATTATTTATATTTAATGATCTAGATCAGTCTAATAGGCATAAAATATTTTTTTAGTAGTTTTAATTTGATCTTTTTAACTAAATAATTTTTTAAAAAAAAATTAGTCTGAACATAAAAAAATTTGATCTTTTCTACCTTAATGGCAATATAAAAAGCAGCTAGAACATGGAAAAGAAAAGAGATAGATAGTGCTCGAGGAACCATGCTTTCCCAACTTTTTCCTTAGTTATTGCTACTACTTGCAGCCAATCCACATTCCTCACACGCACAAAAATCCAATACAGAACAAATTTTGAATAATGTTTGTTTTGTTTGTTTGTTTATAACAAATCCAATATCTATCTCATTGGATGTAATGAAAACCATCCTTTTCTTAAGATTGTGATCACTCTCTTCCTCTTTAAATATATGATTCTATTGACTACATATCAGTTTATTAATGATTATAAAAAAAATTAATATTCAATAGTTATGAATAAAGATAAGTTATTTTTATCTGCTTTTTGAATAAGAGATATCTCCATCAATAATTGTTGAATAAATAAATTAATATTTAAAATATTTTAAGCACTCAATTTTTAAAAGAGATTTATTTTTCTTTCTTCTATTAATTGTTTTCCACAAAAATTAATCAAAAGAACTATTTCATTTTAAATTATAAAAGATAATAAAGAGTTTTAGTTAAAATAATAAGCTTTAAACTCAATAATTTACTTAAAATAACTTATAAAATAAAGTTATAAGTTATAGAAAAATAGAGATATGAACTTGTTACGAAATTACAGTTACCAAACATATCTTTTCTTAATCTTATAAATCTATAAGCTATAATAGTGTCTATAATTAGTGGACCTTATACAAAAAGAAATATTTGAAGAGGATCATATATTTATTGGGATTTAATTAACAAATCGGATTAGTTTATTTCAACTTTTATATGATTGAAAGTGAGCTTTGTTTAGGGCCCTAAAAGTTTCCAAGTTCCATGTATACCATGGGGATTGTGGCCTTGGTCAAACCTATAATGTATCTCCCTCCACTCTTTTAATCAATTTTCTTTTTCAGTGGGATTCCCATCCTTTTCATTCTTTACTTTGTAAACAAACAATATTTAATTGAAAGAGAAAGCTCTCATGATTACAGTCAGAAAAGCATAAGCCAATTTCAACATCTTGCCTTCAAATTGTTTGCCAAAACCCAATACAAAGGCACTTCTATTATTCTCTTCCTCACTTCACTCTTGCATAGTTCCGGAATATGGGTTATATTCATTTATTTATTATTTACTCAATAAAAATCTTGTTCAATGTACACACTTAGTTTATGTTTTGGTTATGTACTGAGAAAATTAATTTAAATAAATTGGTTGTTTAAATTTAATTTTGCAGATGAAAGTATCCTAAGAATTGGATGATATAGAGGTCATATAGGGTCTATTGACTTCCTCTTGGAAGTAATTATGCAACAATTTTAGGTGTAAAGGTAAAATAATATAGTACAAAATGATTAAAAATGGTAGATAAAGAAAAAAAAGGACATTTTTCCAAAATGTTTACATCGAAGCCAAAAATAAAAGAAGTGCAAAGATCCTTTCATTTTTTTTTAATTTTGAATAAAATGAAGTAAAGAGAGCCATCGTTCCTAATCATATAAAATCACCTAAGGCAGACATTGAAATCTAATTAAATTTAAAGAGATTCACGTGGGTTTGAAAAAAATTTAAAATCATAGTGGAACAAAAATTATTTTTTAAAAATTACACTATAAACTCGTTATGGCGATTAGTCACAGCTCAATTAAATAAGTATTTATGTTATCTCATTTAAGTAATGTTAATTTTTTTTTCTTCTCTCTTTTTTCTGAAAACTATAGAGTTATATGCACTAGTTTGTACACAAATTTTTTTAAAAACAAAATAAAATATAGAGCTATATATGCTCTAATAGTAATCTTGAAATCTTTTCAACTTCTTTGACTTTGTAAAAGGTGTTTTTCTTCTGTTAACCAAATAAGTCATTTAATGTATTATATAATTAAGTTTGATTTGGAGAACGATAAGTTGTTTTTGAAAAGTTGAAGTAACAATAAGGTCATAAGTTCAATTTTCTCCTATAATAAAATTTATAATTAATTATTGTTTAAAAAATAACTAAATTTTGATTTTGGACATTCAGAAATATCTTGATTAACATAATTTTTGGTGCAAAATATCTTGGTTAATTACCTCTACTCAATTGCTAGAAAAAGCAGAATCACTGACTTATACAGGAAGGGCCACTCTATTGCCTGATATATAATGCTACTTTTGAACCAAAAAGTCAAGATACCCTAGCATTTTGAGTTACGTGGTGGCCAAATTCCTTCTTCCTTAGGTAGTGGCAACAACCAGCAAATAAATTAGTATGCTTTATATTTAAGAAGAACCGAGTGAAGTGACAAGTCTTTTTGGACACTCAAAATAAAAACCTCTATTCAACACTCAATTACACTATTGTAGATAGCTTCTAATTTTTTAATCCATATTGGCCTCATTCAAATACACTAGACCATTCAATCAAAATTACACGATTTAGATGTGAATTATGTGATCTTGATTAGATAATTTAGATAGGCCGAGTGCACTCTACATTCAATTACATTTAATTCAAATTTCTAATTTTTATACATTTGGAAAAGAATCATCAAGCTTTCTCCACTTTTGTAGTCCTATTTTTGTTCACCGATTCTCGAACCAAACATTTCAATGGTTCCCCGCTAAGTACAATTTTACAAAAACAAACAAGAATCGATTTATCATTTGCACACTTAACATTCTCTAATTTATTTATTTATTTACCATACCTTCAAGAAACAAAAAAGACAATCTCAAAAATGAATTATATCAATTTCCTCTACTCGCTAACAAAATTTTCTTTGAATTTACAATATGGATCAAAAGGGCATAATATGAGTGGTTTTTGTATCATATGAAGAAAGACACGACTTAGAATTAACCCTAAAAATCTTAAGCAAATCTACACACATTTGACGGACTTGTGGCGTGCAATTGCTTTGCATCAGAAGTAAAATCTTCGTTAAGCCGTTGGCTTTCGTAACGGCTTCTTGTGCCTTCTGATCCCGAAACAAGTAACACACACTCCAAAGTATCGTAACCGCGTGCTCCGTTGCCACGTTGGATACTTTCAGAACTTTATTCACTATCGCCGCCACGCACGACGCTTCTTCACAAATCTCCGACCTCCCTTCCTTCGTTGACGATACCGTTTCCACCAGTTTCAACACCTTCTCCGTCACCGAAACGCTAAAATTCAAATTCGACGTTAGAAGGTTCGAGAAAACCTTCACCGCTTCGAGATGAACCAGCTTCGACTTGTTCCTTTTCGGCGTTGAGATTACCACCAGACACGAGAGTGCGTTCTCGATTAGGTTCAGATCTTTTTCCGGCGTGATTAATTTGAGCAACTCGGTTACTAGACCTTCTTTTTCGGCTATTAGAAGCTTCGATTCTGTATCCACGGCTATGGATTTCAAAACCCTAGCCGAAGCAATCTTTGATTCAACGCTTCCTTGTTGCAGAACAAGAAGCAAAGAATCTAAACACTGTACCTCCCTCTCTTTCAGGCTCTTCAGAATCGAGTTTTTCAACCCCTCGCGATTCTCGATTTTATTCAAAACCAAATCCAACGCCATAACAATCTGTTCAAGCAATTCCACACTCCGTTCCACTCCTTCATCAACATTGTCAAGAAAACCTACCAACACAGACACGAAACCTTCCGTTCTCGCGAGAAAATCACTATTCTCTTCGGAATCTTGACCGAAACGCACGATTTTCGCGAGCGATTCGAACCGGTGCTCGCTACCGGACTCCAAGTCAGTGATGGCGACGAGTAGTTGGTCCCGTGAATCAACCGAATCGGTAGAAACTCTCGAATCGGACGAGTCAAACGAGTCGACTCGGTCACGAACCGAATCGGACCAGATCTGGATGAGTCTCTGTAAGTTACGGTTGGGAACAAAATCCTTGCTTTGAAGAACTTGCATAGTGGCGGGACAAGTGTTGTTGCCGTTATCGAGCCAGCGTTGAATACTTGAACGGTCATAGGTAACTCCGGTGCAGAGACTCACCGGAGACTTCATCACGTCAAGAGAAATAGGGCACCGGAAGAAACTTGGAACCGTTATGTATAAATCGTCTCTAACCATCGTAACTGCCGTAACTGTTTCTGATAAACGAAATTTAAATTTAAATAAAAAATAAAAGCTGAGTTTGGAAAGTGTGGTGAAAAATGAAAATTTAAGAAACAGAGAAAGAGAGAGAAGCAGGAGAGTGAGCGGACAAGAGAAAGGGGATGTTTAAAGCGGAAAGAGAGAGAAAGGGTCAAAGGTACGGTGACGTAAGATTCTTACTTTTGAGTTTTTATTTTCGCACTGAATATTTTTTTAATTGGTTTTTTTTGGATGTGAACCGAATAATATTCGTTTGCTTGCGTTTTTTGGTCAAAGAGGGAGTGGTTTGTTTGTTGTTACTATATTTGGTGGGGAAGAGGGGCCATTAATTCGTGTGTGTTGGTGGGGATTTAGGGGAAGAGATGATGACCGTTGGATAGAATTGGTTGATGGAGGTGGTGGGAAATGAAGGGATGAGATCACACGTGTGTAGGTTAGAAAATACTCCTACTCCACATAACGTATGATGAGGAGGAGAACGTGTGGTGGTGGAGAGGGGGACCACCGAGGAAGAAGGTGTTGAATTGAATATTATATAGCTTTGGTGGTGCGATAGTGGGGTCCATTTGGGGTTCGATCGGTCGGGATGATTGCATCATCCGTAAGTTGGGGGAGTCCAACCGTGGATAGAGACAACCAGCTGAGACCTGCAACCTTCAAAGTGAACACAAGTGGGTTATGGGTAGATACTCCATACACAAGAGTATATAGTATAGACTATAGAGTATAAAGTATAAAGCTTTCCATCATTCCATGTTCTCTCAATTTGACATTTTCATTGCATTTTTCTTCTCTCACTTTCACCCAATATATTTAGAGACTTCAAAATAAATATCATAGTGAAACCTTTTAAATAAATAAATAAAAACAAAATTTATAAAAAATAATTAGTTTTGCTGCATCTATGTTTGAGCTTGAATAAAGACAAATATTTAATTCATATTCATAGCTATATATAAACAAAATTTAGACATTTTTTGAATTGAATTTTTGAGACGTAGAACTCCAACTTGTAAATATATTTTAAATTTTATGAAGAGTTTTAGTTTATTTTTTGTCAATATATATTTTCTATGAAGAGTTTTGATTTTTTTTTTTGGACATTTGAGGTTATATCCTTAGAAATGATAGATTAAAATATATTTTAGTCTCCATAAATATATATGTGATGTCGGCTAATTACTTATGTATTGACGAGGACTTAAATGAAGTTAATTATAATGAAAATAAGAAAAAACTTAACTTAAAACTTTAGAATAACATTCAGTTTTATTTACGCGTAAGTTGAATTGTCGTAGTTTATGTTTTATTTTAGTTAGATGTTGTAAGTTCATTTAATGAGTCTATATTTATGTTGTTTTAGATCTTTTAGGTATATAACTATTTTTCCTCTAAATACTTTAGTAAGTACCTCAAATTTGAAATGAATTATAATTTATTTGGTGAGAATGGTGAGTAAGTTAGGTTTTGCTTTGAGTTCTTAGAACTTGCTTAAATCTTAACAATTGCTTTGTTATTATTGTTGATTTATCAATCTTGTAGGTTATGACGTCTTTTGTCTCAGTCTTCTCAACTTAATTCATTTTTTTGTTCATTTCATATTTTATTTGTCAATTTATGTAAAAAAAACTATTTGATTAGATCTTGAATCTTACATACAAAAACTCAAATCAATATATTTTACAAAAGGTCGTCTCATGACATCACGAGAAACTATAAAATTCAAATACGCTAAAATAGATTAGTTTATATAACATGTAGGTTATCGATATTTTTATGAAACTTTCATATGCATATCTCTAAAGTTTCAGAATTTTTTTAGTCATTTTTTTTAACAACGCGTATCTCTAAAGTTTCAGAATTTTTTTAGTCATTTTTTTTTTTAACAATTTAGTTATCACTAATGTTGAGGACACATCATAGAAACAATGTAGCATAGTCATATATGTCTTTGTTGAAAATAAATTCATTATGTCTCTACCAAACAAACAAATAGAAGCCCAAAAAAATGAAACAATATTAAATGAAAATTGAAGAGTATATAGATTATCATTGGTCATCTAATGTCCTCATAGCTGATATTTGGGCCTTGTTTTAGCCCTCAAGGTTGCTTGACAACATGCAATGATAAGGAAGCAGTTTTCTTTATCGTTAATGGTTTGTTGTGATTCTATTCTTATCCTTGCTCAAACATGGATAGAATTTGAAAGGATTGATGTGGTAAGTATCAGGACATCAGAGTTTCTCATATTTTTAGAGGGTCTAACGGTGGGGGTGTGCATTTCCAATTATTGAGTCCTCAGTTTCGTCATCACCTCCTTCTCCTTGTTCTTTGCTTTTGTTGCAAGATGTTGTTGGGGTATACTTACCTAGTAGAGTACGAATGTAATTTTTTGTTGCATCGCCTCTCCTAAACTTAAAAAACAAAAAAACAAATTAACGGTAGTGCGGGTCTTTTTTTTTTTTTTTTAC
>JBBPBP010009779.1:5356704-5367420 GCA_037974735.1 Cicer chorassanicum
ACATTGATAATGCATTACAATTAAACTCATGAAAAATTGTATAAATTTTTAGAAATTTATAAAAATAGAAAAAAAACTCTTTTCACTATTTATGAAAATGTATTTTTATTAACTAACATTTCATTTTCATTTTACCTATATGACAATAGTTTATTTTAAAAATATTTAATCAAAATAAATTGAACATACAATTAAAAAAAAACTATTTTCATAAAAAAAATCGGAGATATATTTCTCATAAAAATTGGACAACAACCCTATTTTATTACAGCTGTTTGCAATATAAAAAATCACAAACCAACCGCAACGAAATAAACGACAATGCAATTTCTTTGTAATATTAAATATTATCCTAAGAAAATAGATAAAACTACGTGATGTATACAACACCAGTGTTACATCATTTAATAATGTATTAGTCTATAAAAAGAATGAAATTATTTATTTATTGATTTAATTATAATTTTAGTTCTTCTATTTTTATTAATTCATAAAATCAGTATTCTTATTTTTGGATTCAAAAGTTATAATTTTTATTACGATTTTTTAATTTAAAAATGATATTGTGACATGCTTTAAATAACATGACAAATGATTAATAATCATAAATTTGTAATAAAACTCTTTAAAAAATTAACTTTTAACTTTAATTTTTTTTAATTTAATTAATAATTAATACACTCATACGGAATAAAATTATATGCCAAATCGTTTAAAATATATCCAATTATAATTTATTTAATTAATAAATATGATAGAGTTCAAAAATGTGACTTTTAAAATAAAAGACTAATTCTGTAAATTGATAAAAAAAATGCATTTAAACTTTATGACTATTTAATATATTTATTGTAAATAATTAATTTAATAAATTTATTGTGAATGTTTAAAATCTAAAATAAAAAAGAGAGAGGAAAGTTTGATTGAGGTCAGAGTGTACGTGATTTAGTAGTAGTTCACTTACTGTGAGTACATGTACAATATGACAGACAGTATAGTATATAGGTATTAGGCATCACCCTTTAATTAAGGGAAAGGGTTAAGACAGAGAGAAACAGAGAAAGTGTTTCAAATCAGAGCCTACAAAAGGTTCTACACCAATTCGACAATTTTTCCACTATTGGAGACGAGAGGCCTCTTTAACAACACTTCTCTCAGTTTCTTAGTCGGCCATTAATATTATGTGGGTCCAAATATTCACCAAATCACTACAAAATATGACATAAACACAAAACAAACACCCCTTTTGCTTCATCTACTACTTTTCATTCCATTCAACAATAAAACTCTAATTACAGATAAATAATATATTTTTTTAAATAATAACATTACACGATATAAAAATTCAACTTAATAATAAAGTGAATTCTCAAGTACTCATAATTTTTTATCAAGTCTTTATACTTTAAGAAATCAACTCAAATTTTAAATGATTTTAAAATAATTAAATGTAATTCCATATTTTTTTTTTATTTTCTTTTCCTTTGTACCTCATGTACTGTTTCTCTTTACTTTCAATAATTAAAGATTTTCTTTTTCATTTCCTAATCCCTTTTCTTTCTTTCTTTTTTTCATTATAATAATCACTCCACCCCATAAGACCCGTTCCTAAAAGCTTTCTTCAGGCTTTTTCAACTTTCTGCTTCTACTCTTAATATTTTTCTCTACT
The DNA here is from genome assembly GCA_037974735.1 of Cicer chorassanicum. NCBI lineage: Eukaryota > Viridiplantae > Streptophyta > Magnoliopsida > Fabales > Fabaceae > Cicer > Cicer chorassanicum. Next base: position 5,358,374 of record JBBPBP010009779.1, read on the forward strand.
ACTTCTTTTACAATTCTTTTGACCCTTTCTCTTCACCAAATGACACTGCAAATCAACTCTCAATTTCTCAAAACACAAACAAAGCTTCAAATCTAACACTCATGTTTTCCTACACATAATTTCTCAAGTTCCTTGCTTTTTACACCCCCTCCTTTTCCTAAAAAATCTAGTTGTTTCAAAACATCAACTTTACAACTTTGTAAACACATCCTCAATCTAGAAATTAATATAGTGAAAGTTTGATACACCATGGTTTTGTTTAGAAGACCTCTAGTTCTTGTTATATGGTTGCTTTTGTTCATCTTCATATTGGACCATTGTCATGGATCAAGAACCACAAATGTGTTCAAAGTGAAGCCCAAATCTCAACATCAAGGTCACTTTTTTGGATTCTTGCCAAAAAGGATGCATATACCATACTCAACTCCTTCAAGGAAACACAATGACATTGGCTTAAGAAGTTGGAGATCACCATGAAGAAAAACTAAAGATTAATAGTAGTTTTTTTTATAAAGGTGACCAATGGGTTCTTATTTTATATTTTTATTTTTCTCCTTCTTTTTTCTTTGTTAAGAAAAACAAGGCAATTAACTAATGTACATGTCGAAGATTTTCATCAAATGGGTAATTCATTGTTTGTATGTTTGATGATGTTATTTTGCTTAAGGGGATGTAATATGACATGGGTATCAATATGATCATCATTTAGCTGGATTAGTTAATTTCCCTTTTTTTTTACTTGAAAATTAGGAGGAAGTGGTTGTTTTTAATATCCAACTTTTTTTTTAATCTTTTTCTTGGTTTTTTGTGTAGTGTGAATCATTTAATATAGACAATGAAATGATCAACAGCTTCATAGAATTTTCATATATTTCGTTTTTCATTATTCATATAATGCATGTATTGTATTTCACTATTTCTTATACGATTATGTAGAAGAAAATCGGCTATATTTATATGTTGCAGCATATATAAAATTGGTGATTAATTAACATACGGTTAATAAATTCTCTAGAAATGAAATTGAACTTGTTGGTAATTGAGTATATAATATAAAAGATATTAATTATTAGTACAAGTTATGAATGGCACCAAACCTAACCCATTGAAATCACCTGCGTGAATGGACCATTGAACTCTAATAAGGTGGTTTCTTTTCAATGTCATGTGGTGCGTGCGGTTGCGTGTATATCTTTATTTTGATTTGATGTGAATAATTGTATGTATGTAATAATAATGTTGAATAATTGATTTAAGATTTTGAAGAATAATATCCGTATCTCACACACGAATGGTATAGTATATAACAATATTGATGGGATGGTATATCCACTATAGTTGAATGAAAATAAAATTATCAAAAAGAAAATAAGATTACCACCGAATACTTTGTGTATATCCTTAATGATAAAAAGCGATTTTGCTTTATAAAGTGTTTGTTACTTGTGAATTTGCTCAATTACCGCCCAACCTTTTGGTGTGGGTTATTATTTCATGCCATCATAAATTCATAACTAATGATTCTTCGTGAAAAGGGGCAAAAGTTCCATCAAAACTAATTAAACCATATGTGTATTAATTATAACTCTTCATCAAATGAAATAATACTTTCATTCAAATTTGCACTATACAACATTTCGATTTATCAAATTATCTGTAACTCAAGTTGTTTGTAGCTCAAGTTTTTATACATATAGAATAAATACAATATTTTATTTAAATTTATCAAAAATAGTGAGAGATATATTTAAATCAGAATTATATTAGATTGCCACTAAAAAATATGATATCTCATCGATATTTTTAATTTAGTTGCTTAATTTTAACAAATTTATTTGACTCATCAAATAAACTTTATAAATGTTGAATGGAGCCACTAAAATTGATTTAACGGCAAAAGGGTCTGAATCTACTTGCAGGTATTTATTTTGATTGATGGCCTTTGTTCTTTTGTAGTTTGGCAAAAAGGCATTGGGCTCTATTTGCAAAATATATACAGGTAAATTCTTTTGTTGAGTGTACATAACTATAGTGTTAAATGCTAGCTGTATGGATATTTAATATATATTTGTGTGTAGATTTAAACTCGAGTTACTCTTCTTTATGTTTCAGATCTAAATGTTAGAATTTTCTGTTCAACACCTTTAATTAACACCTTTTAATTAAAATGGTAGATAGATGAAGTTTTTTGTAATTTAAATCAGGGCAATTTGTAAATAATTTATTGTTTCCGACATACGAGTATTTAATTATTTTTTATAGATGAAAATATATAATTATCATCAAAAAAATTCATACAATTTCGAATATGTGGTATAGTATATAATATAATAATATTGATATTTGTCAATTGCATTATATTTTAAAGATAAATATTTAATTATTTATATAGATTTAATTCGCGCACTAGTCATGTCATTTTTTTTTACACAAATATTTAATTATGTTTTATCATATACAGATTTATACAATTGTGTTAAAAAAATAATATCAAGTAATATGGTATGAAAATATGTAAAAAAGAATTACATTGTTGGTGTATGATTATTAAACTATTCACATGTTTATGTGATCTTTTTTTAGAAATCTTAATCAATATTGTATAATGAAAATAAAAAGAATAATTACAAGTATAATTACCATCATAACTTACTATTCATAGTGTCTACAAATGATCAATTTTCATTGGATTCCACTGAGCAAGACATTATAAGGAATCCCGAGAGATAAATTACATTTCCACTGCTATAATTTTTATCATCAAATTTCTGAATTCAACTTGGTTTATTATTTTGCTATGAAATAAATTACCAATTATAAAGAACTACATGTGGTGGTATTTCAACTCATTGGTTGAGTTGAAATAATTAGGAATCAATGAAAAGTGTAAAGTACCTCCTATTTCCCCTTTATACCTACAAATTAATTTTATATAGCCCAAACCCAAAATACACTATTATTGAATCCATCAAAGGTTCATCTCTACAATATTGTTTCTAAATATGAAAAACAAAGTTTATGTATATATCCAATCCCATACGCATATTCCCATGCCTAATGAAACTAACCTATGACGCAATCATCTTCAAATTAAATTAACTTTATGCTAAAAAAAAGTCTTCAACTTTTTTAGTTGAAATTAAAAACCATCTTTACTGGGTTGGATTCAATTTTCATTTCCATAAAAAAAATACACTTTCATTGCACACAACAATTTAATGACAAGGTACAAATAACGTGTCCTAAGCCAAAACAAGAAGAAAGAAGAAGTTATTATAGTAAACAAATTTTCAAAGGTGACCACTCCATGTCCCATATAGAAATAGCAATGAAAGAATAATACAAGCAAAGAGAGTTGAGGTATTCTTTACCAATTTGTATTAATTAAGAGGACAAAATTCTTATCCCTAACCTAATCTCTTATGATGTAGAAATGTTTGCTGAATCTTGGAATTCCAATTCTAGAAAATAATAATCTTAAGCTATAGTTATGAATTCCCGCTTCCAATCCAACTTGGCTAGGGGTCCCCTCATCTAAGCCACATTAATTTTTTGTACTACATTTATGCAAATAATTTTGAATTTTCAATGTTGTCTTAGTCAAAGTTGACCATTTATTATTTTTATATATTACAAGGGCCCTTAATTTCGGCCCATTGAATATTAATTAATTTTCTTGTTCAATTGACTACCAGCTAGAAGAATACCAAGATCCTTATTTCAAGGCCAAAAAGCATCATTTTACCATAAATAAATAATAAATAAATAGTAAGTGAAGAAGTTTCAAAGGCACTTTGTCAGGGAATTAAGAAATATATAAAGTTCAATATGGTCATCTTTGGATGTAATTATCCATAACTATAAAAATTTGTTTTAAAATGCCATAAAAAATTTGGCTTAAAAACTTATGCTAATCATGGTTTTAAAATCCAAAGACCCCATGCTTTTCCCACGTTTGTCGTCAAAAGTAAGTGAATAATGAGCATTCAAATGTTAAATTTATATAGTCACTTTAAGTGGGCATTAGCTTTAATGGTTATTTAAAAAGTTTTTATTTCATTAAAAGAAGAAGATGATGTAATATGAATTTATTTCTTCTTGGCAATAATATCATGACTCAAAACCCTCATTTGTGATCGGTTTTTTTGTGGCTCAGTTCATGTGCCCTTGGATTGTAGGCCCATGAATGATGATGAAATGGACATTTATTGTCAAGTCATATTTCGATATCACCAAAAGCGTTAAACAATTGTAAGTGATTACGTTTAAGAATAAAACCAATAATTCAATCTATTGATAAATTAAAGTCAAATAAACTGTAGTAACTAACTTTTATTTTTCTATTGGATTCAAATGGAATTAAATCAAATAAATTCGACACCAATCTATTTGGTTATTTATTTTATATTATTTAAAATGGATATCTTGACATTTAAATTAAACAATTGTGTTTTATTATTAATATTTTTATTCAACAAAATCTCAGAAATTGTAAAATATGGGGACCAACAATCTGATTTTAGAAATAAGGAGATTAAAAGATTATTTTGAACAAAATAGATAGTCAAAAATGTATTTAAATCTATTTTTTTATTATTAATATTTAAAAAAACATTGCTTGAAATTATAATATATACAAATGATTTAGCATCATATTTTTTTAGGTCCTATAAATTTTAAAAAATTATTTTTAATTTCTATAAAATAAAATTACATTTACCAGCGAATGTTGAGTCTAGTAAGAGAGATTAGACTTCCACAACTTAGTGAACTCAGTTTCGAATCTCCAATAGGAGAGGTGCCCACATTTAGTGTATGACACACCTCAAATAGGATTACCTCTAATGGAGAAAACATATTTAGTGTCTTACACACTTCGAATAAGATTATCTCTAGTGGAGAAAACATATGGAAAAAAAAATTAATCCATACAAAATTATTCTACAAACAAATATAGTCCATATTGAAATGTTAATATATATTTTTTTAATAATATCTTTATAGGTATGTTTACTCTTTATAAAAATTTTATCCACAAATAATGAGCTCAAAACTCAATTTCGATATTCATATTTTCTTTACTTTTATCTTGAGTTTATGGCGTTTAAAAATCATATTAAATACATTTCAAATTGAATATATATATATTGTGGATGAATCTTTTATAATATAATAACAAAAATTTACAAATTAAAGGACAATTAACTATATATATTTTGTTTCAACAAAGACTAAAACCACTTGCATTATAATTTTGTAAAAACTATTTTTTTTTATACACTAAAAAAAAAATCAAAGAGACTAAAAACTTACGGGTTTAATGATTATACATTGACAATATAAATTAGCTTATACCGCCATTTAACGAGAATCAATTATTTTTTATGTAGGTCTATTTTGTAAGTGTTTTATTAAAATAATCAGTACATACTTTTTTTATTGGACGTCAGTCTAAAACTTGTCAACACTGAATATGCACTTTTTTCTCTCAGAATACTTTGTGATTATAAATATGCAATTAAACTCATTTGAAATTTAATAACGAGATGAATTTGCTTTTTATATTGATTATAATATTTATGTGAAGTAAACTATTAATAAATACCTAATTTTGTTAATTGTGTTACGAATTACAATAATAATTTTTTGATAAATCTTAATTATTTTCATATAATTTCAACATTTTAAATTAAAATATAGTATTTCTAAATTATTTATAGGTAATAATAATTTATACCAATAAATTTAAATTTTGGTTTTTTGAGCTATATATAAGATATTTGCTTCAATCCAATAATTCTATAGCTCATGGATTGTATACTCCGTACGTACGATTTATGAGCGTCCGTGGACATTTTCATTGCTCAATAATGTTAAATTAAATGAGAAGTAATACAAAAAATAAATAATAAATATGCGAAAGTTAAATTAAAAAGAGTAAAAATGAGAGGATATACTGTTGATTTAGTTGGTAAAATAGATGAGTTGAAGTATATAGTGATAAAGAGATTTCATATTCTATCCTTAATATAATCTAAATAATATTAACATAACTTTCGCTGATTAAAAATAAAAAAAGTAAAAAAGTGCTTATTGGTGGACAGCCCGGTTGTCACGGTTACTTCAACTATTTATAGTACTCACACTACTATTGCGAATCATATAATACTATAATGTACTTTTCCATTTCTCATAAATAAATAGATAAAATAGGTAATGCTAAGATGGAATAATTTAACATGTGATCTATTATGAATTTGTGCATGAACGTGGTTCGAAATTTGGACGAAAATTTGATATTTCGCGGAACAAGTCTCTTGGCGTTGATGGTCAAGCCAATAATTTAATGAAAGTTAATTCTTAAAAAAGAAAAAATTAGTGTTACTCAAACCTAATAAATTAAATTATTGAAAAATATCGTCGATTATGTTAAAATTTAAAATAACGTCTAAGTACATATTTAGACCACTTATAAAATTTGTCTATCTTATAATTTATTAAAACATAGAAAATAAGAAGAAAAAAAAAACTAAAAGTTATTAGGAACAATTATAAACTACTAATAGCCACATAGGTAATAGAGATGAGTTAATAAATTGTATCTGCAAAAGTCATTTATAAATTGATTCACTTTGTGGGAGAATGTGAGGCAAGAAGAAATAATTAAACATGCGCAAAATACTAAGGATGCAATTCACCAATTAAGAGCAACAACACAGCAATTTTATGGATAAATCTTTCCTCTCGTTTTCTTTAAATGTGTTAAACGGACTACTAATATATTTATCTATTAATTATTTTATTTTGCAATAGATTTATTTATATTTAATCTAAATTGAGAACTGTCTTCATGTATTATCTCTTTTATTTCAACTAATTTAATTGCTTAATGAAATTGACTTTGACATCAAATAAAATAAAATAAAACAAGACTCGTGTATTTTTTTTATTGAAACAAAACTTGTATTTTCAAAATAAAATAAACAATAATGTTATATCCAATGAAAGATATATTTGCGAATATAACAACAAAACTAAAAATAAATGAGAAATCTAGTAACTTTTTTATTTGACCAAAAGCCTTTAAATAGCGGTATTAAATCTAACCAATCAATATTGTTGGTGATAATTTTTTTGCTACGTCCAACATTATCCACAAATAAAATTAACAAGGCAAAAAAGGAATAATGAAAGATAGTAGAATGGGCCGAAGGTGAGAGAGCCCATGCACAAAATACGTATGGGTTGTGACTTTTTAGTGTGGAAAGTTTTACTATATATCTCCACATTTATACTTTTACACCTACATTTTATTTAAACTACCAATTTTAACCTTTTTAAAATTATTAATAACAATAATTTTTTTATCCCATTAAATTTAATTTGAGTTTCAGAAAATTTTAAAGGAAGTTTTTCTGGAACATATGTTTTTTTTTTAAATGTGAACTTTGTAACATTAGAAAACTTTTTTTTAAGTTTTTCGGTACACAAAATTTAAATTTTCAAAAATATATATGTGTATCTCAAAACATTTTTCGGTACACAAATGTTAGGGTTTAAGGTTTAAATCTTAAACCCTACTAAAACACACTTGTATACTGAAAAACTTGGAAACAAATTTCTAATGTTTAGGGTTTAAACCCTACTAAAATACGTTGTGTAAATGAGAGTTTCAACAAAAAAGTGTACCAAAAAACTTTTTTAAGTTTATCGATACACAAAATTCAAAGTTTTTGAAACACATAAGTTATAATTTTTTTTTTTAAAAAAAAGTTTTCTAGAATCAAATTTTACTTAATGAAATAAAAAAAAGTTATTTTTTTGAAAAAAAAAATAATTTATAAAAAATATGAGGATAAGAGAATAAGTGTGAATGTACAGATAAAAATTCTTGTTTGGTGTGTGGTATGTACGTCTATATAAAGTTGTCTATGCATAAAATTTACCTCATGCTCCAGATACCTCATACTCTCTCACCTATACACTTTAATAAAAAACCCATTTGCCCTTATTTTTAAAAAAACACATAAACTATCGTATTTTTCTAAAAAAAATAAATTAAAAACAACCAACAAACTTTTAATTTTAAAAATCACATTTTTTTATTGTGCTGGACGAAAAACTTAATTTAAATATTTTGAAACACAATTATAAAACCTAAAATCTAAGTTTTTTCAAAAGATAGTTTAAAAAAAACTCAAACTTTAATTTTTTCACAATACATTTTTATTTCAGAAAACTTAAATTAAATTTTTTTGAACACAACTCAACCGTGTATTGCTTTGTGGGGAAGAACATATATATATTTTAAACAAAATGATAAAATAGATAATTTATACAAAATGTGGGATAAAGGTATACTAAAAAAATGTATGGTATAAAGTTTTCTGGATTCCATCGTACACATTTAATACACAATTCAACTATGCCTTACTCTGTAGTCCAGTTTTATTTTTATTTTTGGTGATTAAACATCTATCGACCAACGTTTTGTCAAGTTTGTAAAAACATACTGTCAAATTTCATAATATTTTTCATCATAAAAACACTTTCAGGTTAGAAAATCCAAAATTTTCTCACTGCTGAATTGTAGGATATGGAATTTCATGTGCTTTTGGCGATGAGCATCCTCCTTTTCATACATTGCTTTTGTTCTGGATGAGTAACAAAAGTTCATAATTATAAGTTTATTTATTCATTTATATATATATATATATATGAGATATCATATTACATTGATATAATAATATTATATCACTCATTAATGTTTTAATCGATATTTTACAAAGTTTATTGTTGTATTGAAATTTATATCACATAGAGCATTCCTTTAATGTAACAAACTATTATAAATTTTTGTAAAATTTTACATAAATAATTTATATATTATAAAATTTCAATAAAATAGTAGATTTTATAAAATCTGTATTGCTTAAAATATTATATATCAATGTAAGATTGATATAATATTACATTTGTATAATTTGATTATATATATATATATATATATAGGTTATTTATTTATTGAAGGTGTAAATTTTTTTAAC
>JBBPBP010009779.1:5367477-5402802 GCA_037974735.1 Cicer chorassanicum
AAATAAAAAAAACATTACTATTCATTAATTTAGCATCAAAATACTATTATTAACTCATAAATTTTTTGAAAATTAAATTTTATCCTTATTATTTTTGTCTCGTTTCACTAATTTTGTTGTCACAATATTTGTTCCCACAAATATGAAGTTCTCAGTATAAAACTTTCTCTCTCTAAAAATATAATTTAGAAGTTAACATATTGGAAAACTATGAGAAAAAATAGAGAAAAATTTTACATACTAAAAATTTCATTTAAAAAATTTATAATATGTGAAAATAATTGAGAGAAAATTTTACATATTATAAACTTTATTTTTTATTTTTTTTGTATGTCAGAAACACAAAAATGTGGGGTGCAAAAATTAAGATAAATTTCCTTAATTTTTATATTTTTTACGAAGAAATTTTTGTAAGTTCACGTAAAAAGTGAAAATATAGGAATATTTTTGTATTTTCTATGTAAAGTAGGAGTGTGGTATGAAATCCAATTTTTTATTATGGGGGAGAACTGAATTGAAAAAAAAAACTTTTATTTTTGATCAATTAAAAAAGAAAGAATTGCAACAAAAAAATAGGAAGAATTTAAAGAAATCGGTGTGAGAAATAATGGGCGGAACAAAAACTCGGTCCATGAAAAAACAACCCAAAAGCCCATTAAACAAATCTTCAAAACCCTAATAAATAAAGTTAAACAACAGCGCCCAATTTTGGAGTTCAGATTGTTGGCATTAAGCGGCGCCGTTTCTCTCTCGTCTCCTCTCTTGTGGTATGTTCGATCTATCTATCTCCTTACTACGATTAGGGTTTCTCTTTCTTCACATCACATTGTTTTTCTTATAATCGATTCTTATTGAAACTTTTGTATCATCAGCGCCTACCATGGTGAGAGTTAGTGTTTTGAACGATGCTCTGAAGAGCATGTACAATGCTGAGAAAAGAGGGAAGCGTCAAGTTATGATTCGTCCATCATCAAAAGTCATTATCAAATTCCTTTTGGTTATGCAAAAGCACGGTATTTTGTTAATATTTTTTTGTTTTTCAATTTTTTATGGTTCAATTTATTTTTAGGATATTGATATTTTAGATATGTTTTGGTGTTTAGGATATATCGGAGAGTTTGAATATGTTGATGACCACAGATCTGGAAAGATTGTTGTTGAATTGAACGGTAGGCTTAATAAATGTGGTGTTATTAGTCCTCGTTTTGATGTTGGTGTCAAAGAAATTGAAGGTTGGACTGCTAGGCTTCTTCCTTCCAGACAGGTCTGTTACAAATAATAATTTTATATATTCTTTATATATTATGTATTAGTTTATGTCAGTATATAAGTGTTTATTTCAGTATCTAAGTAGTTAGTTCAGTATTATGATCGTAGGTTGTCTTGTTTCTTTTGTTACTCTTAATATGGGATTAACATATTATGCGAAGTTTCACGCGTAAAAGCTTGGACTAGTTCTTCAGGAAAAGCACGAGAAGATATAAGTAAATAAAATTATCAATCTGGTCCTTAGTGTCGTCTCGTTGAGCGAAAGTAAATGTGTCTGGTAAAATGATAAAATGTGACAGATACTTGATATTTGAAGTGTTAAATTCATACTCTTGTTTTTTAATATTTTACTTCTCACTGGCGTATTATGGGATTTTGGCCAGTTGCCGAGTTTTTTATTTGATGGGTAAAGAAGAATGGCTGATAGATCAACAATTATGTTGCTTCTTTACTAATATTTGTAGTGTTGCTGTCCTTAACTTGCTATCACGAAAATCTAATATTGAGTTTTATAGTTTTGGGTGTTTCATTTATTGTGTTTCTTCTGTTATCCATGACCCTTTATAATTCAAAATATGCAGTTTGGGTACATTGTTTTGACCACCTCTGCTGGCATTATGGACCACGAAGAGGCTAGGAGAAAGAATGTTGGTGGAAAGGTCCTTGGCTTCTTCTACTAGGCTAGTTTTGAGGGTCTTCATAATTTCAGTTTTTGTTTTACCCAATGTAATGGAAGATGAACTAGACCCTTAGAAATATCAAGCATAGCTGGAGATGTTTTTTGTGATTTGTTTTATTTTTGTTTTGCAAAACCAAGTTGCTCACTATAATTTATCTGATGTTGTGATTTGTTTTATTTTGTTTTGCATTATCTAGCTGGTAACTATATAATTTATCTGATGTCTTCATCATTTTCGAAAAACAGATGTTTGAATTTGTGCATTTGTTTCTTTGATTAGATTGAGTTCTGAAAAGCTTGTCTAAAATCTATTATTAATTTGTTATAATCCAAACACGAATTGGATCCACAAAATGTATTTACACTGGCAGTAGTGAATTATTTATCAATTAAGTTAGTTTCTAAAAGATTGTCACTTATTATTGAAGCAGAAGAAAGATTTGTTTGATGCCTTGCTATTTTAGTATTGGGATCTTGGTGTATATAATTGTACGTTCAAATTGAATACTTTCATATTTGGTAAACCTGTTTAAGAGATAATTCATAATATTGATAAATTTAGCGTTAAGTTGTTGATGGCACGGGAAACATATTACTGAGTTCCGAAACAGAGTTTTAAAGACAGTGTCGCTTCTTACTGGTGTCGTTATTAAGTTGTTGGAGGTGGTTGGACAGCCTTCAAACTGTGTCAGGAGAGCATGATGGTGCTTGTGGTTATGGTAGCTTGATGGTGTCTGTGGTTGTGGTTGCCTTGCAGTGATTTCCGACGTCAACAATTATATGATCCTATTTGCTATATTTGTTGATTGGTAATACATTTGCGATCTTTATTTTTTGAAATAGTGAAATCTTCAATCTCTATTGCGGTTGTTCTCTTGTTGTGTTGGGTTTTGAAATTGATTTGCGAAGAGTATGCAGAATTTGCAATGGTTATTTGGTGAAGATACTTGCAGTACGTTTAGTACCAATTGAAGCGATTTGTAAATCAAATTGAACGTGTCACATTTAAATAGATCCTTCTGAGCTTGCTATATATGCTTCAAAAACAATGTGGTTGGTAATTGAAGAGTGTACCATTAATTTTTTTCTCAAACTAATTATAGAGTGGAAGAATTTACGAGTCTCTAGACTAAAAGGGGGTTGGTTTCTCTTCAGACATGATCAAATTTAATTTTTACAATTTTTATTGTGTGATAGGGGTTTGTTGGAAAGGAAATTAATTTTGTCCGAATTTGATGTGTATACTAGTTGTTGGTGGTTGGAAAATTAATAAGTGGGAGAGTCATGCAAGGGAGTATGATGGATTTTTAAATATGTCATATTGTATTGGTACATCTTGTAGCAGTATGGAGCTTTGTTTCAATAGTAAAATGCTTTTGTTTGCTTTTCCAATATCAGCATTCTATATGAGGCCGTTCATGCCATGTGGTTTTATTAAAAATTCTTAAACTGATTGGTTGTTTGACTATTATGGTAATTATGGCTTCCCACAAGTCACAACTAATTTCAACATCAAGTTTAGCTTCAAGTGATATTTTTAACTTCAAGTTTGGCTTCAAGTAAAATATACTTATTATAGTGAAGTGTAATAGTTCTTTTGAATTTGTCCCTATTGAAAATGAAAGAAAGTAAAAGATACATCATTTTTAATTAAAGTAGAAATTGTTAGATTTAGTTGAAATTTTAATATTTTGAAAATATCTCATTAGACTTAGTACTGTAAAGGAGGAGGAAAACCAAAATAATATATATTAACTCTAATTTTTCGGTACAAAATACATATGTTAAAAATACTTTAAAAACTTGTATCTGATTTTCTTATTTTCTCTTGTAATTTTGTCTAACATCTATCGGCGATGTCCCCCCTTTTCCTTCATGGAAATCTAGCGAGTTTTTGCCTTCCGTGGGATTCGAGCCCGGTACCTAGGGGATGCCTTCCGTGGGATTCGAGCCCGGTACCTAGGGGATAAGTACCGCCTCATCACAATCCCACTACCAATTGAGCTATTGAGTCGGGATGTTACAATATGCACTTCAAGCCGTGGAATAACACATATGGGTCTCATCACTCTTATTAGCGAAAGGTGGTGAAACCACTTGTGACATGCCATATCAACCAAACTGGGTGGCCCACCATTTGTAGGTCCCTCTAGTTGCGATAAAATCCTTATTAGAAATGCTAATATCATATTTGACCTCAACCCCAAGAAATGCTCAAACCATATATACCTGCTCGATTTTTGTGTCCATATGCTTGCCCTTTTTATAAAGATGAACACTTTATAAACGAGTTTTACATGATCAATGAAACTAGAGGACCTGTACTTCCTTACAATACATTCTTAAACTACAGCTGTTGAAGATGAACATATTTATAAATAAAGCAACGGCTTTTATTTATAGAAATGTTCTCATTGACTGGATAATTACCTTTTATTCTTTAGTCGGTACATTAACACGGGAGCCACAGATCAAACTTTCTTACAGCAAGGTTTTACCCTGCAGCACTTCTTTTCCTTCGTTGAGAAATGAATAATTTGCTTAGTAATGTGCCTGTGATTTGAAAGGGGTCGTGAAGTTGTCCACGAATCATAGAATGTTTCTGCAGCTTCCGCAGAAAAATTATTATTGCTAAGGTCTAGTAATTGTAAGTTCTTTGCCTTTGCTATAGCAGTTGAAAATTGCTGAGTTAAATGGCACTCGGGAGATGATTTTTTTTGACATGAACTGGCACAGCTGTCGTCAATTCCAGAAGCAGCAGCTTCTGCTTTAACTTGACTATCTTCACTATCAGGAACTTCTAGCTGTTCGTCGAAAGTATTTAGAGAGCAAAAGACCTCTTGATTATCATCCACTTTTACAGTATCTAGTTTCTGCTCCTGGTTCTGTGAGCCGCTTTTAGCCGATGAATCACATTGTAGAGCAGAAAGTTCAGTCAGAGCAGAATTATCAGCAAGATTAAGCTCCTCCAGGCTGCTATTATCTGATAAAAGAGAACAACTTAGCCATAGGAATTACAATAGTAGTAGTTGCGAAAAACTAACAACCACATGATTTTAAGCCTACCTGCAAGAACCTCAATTATGTTAAGAACTCCAGCCAGTCCAAGTTGACACTTCCGAAGGACCAAAACTTTGAGACAGCACTGTGGGTTTTTGAGAAGCGAAAATAGAGTATTGCTTCCCTGTATTAATGAGTGAAATTAAAACTTGTTAAAATCATAAAATTATCAGTAAAGCAGACACAGATGTACCTAGATCTATATTAACAGCAAACTAAGGCAGATGATAAAAAAATTGTAAGCGAAGCTAGAATTAATGCCAGAGTGTTACAGCAATACATAATAACAAATAAAACCAGTCATGCATACATGCATTATTACAAGAATATTAGCAAATACAAATTCAGTTACAGTGAACAAACCTCAAGCATAATAGGATTTCCTTCCAGGTTTAACTCAAGGATGAACCAAAAAGAAAAAACATTGATGTTTAAAATATAGTCAGATGTTAGCCCACAATATGATAGGTCAAGTTTCACAAGCTCTTCAGTCCCTTTGAGCAATGATTCTGTTAATTTTATGGTCCCTTCCTGCAGAATAATGCCTCAATTCATTCAAACGAGAAGGGGAGATAAGCATGACAGAACAAATGATAATGATGCAATAAAGTGAACACGTGGTAGGAGCTAGATTTTACTCACGTTTCCAATACCAGTGCCTCCAAGTATTAGTCCTGACAAAGTCAAGGTCCCTGCAAGTTGGCAAAGGGTATCGACAACCGGTTTGCCTAGCTTTAAACCACTCATATTCAACTCAGAAAACCTACAATGAGGAAATTTAATTTAAATTTATACATATTCTAAAATAATACAATTTCTGTGAAGATGCTACTTAAGAGTTGGATGGTGGCATCGATATATTGATTGATCCTACCTTTTTAAAGTAGAAAGCTTGGATAGAAGATTAACTATAGCATTTCCAGATACAGGGCTATTGTGTCCTGTCAAAGGTAAACCACCCATTATGCAAGAAAGATCACTTGTTTCTAGGAATTGAAAAGAACCGAAGGTTCATCGTACCTATACAAAGATGTGAAAGTACAGATCTAGAGTCCAATGCATCAGCAATTTTTTGAATGGTTCTCGATGTTATACAACAGTTCTCTACATTCAAGCTACAAAGAGCTACACAAAAAACATGCCAATAAATAGAAGTCAAAAAATATCCGCAGCAGGAATCCACATACAACCACATTTAAGAGACTATAAGTGCACCACAACTTAAATTTGATACAGACATTCACAGGTTAAAACGAGAATCATGTATACAAGAAAAGGGTGAAGGGATGGTCAAGGTAATCAGCATTCATTGGGAGATAATAGAAACTATATTCTAGTTGGCAGACATTCAGGTCATGTGGCTAACCTGTACAGTTTTTTAAGATTGTTGAAAGATAAGATCCACATGCATCAGTAAGACGGTTTCCAGAAATGTTAAGCACTTCGAGACGAGCAAATAGCACAGAGCATTCACAAATCTGACAAAAGTATGCAACTTTAATAAAATAGCAATAGAAAATTGGGGATGGGTCAAATCAAATGGCATCTTAGTCATGCAAAATGCAGCAAGTATTCTACTATCCTAAATAATCAACTGTTGCAATGATATTTCAGTTATTTAATTTCTTTTTGGAAAATATTGTAACTAAAATCAAGCATATGCCTCCATTAATTTAGATTCCCCAACCTAAATCCTCATTGAACAATGAATAAGAACTAATGTTAGAAACATGGAACAAGGGGAAGACAAACACACAAGATAAAAAGGGTTGCATGTGGTATCATACCTGGAACAAAGCAGTCGGGCCAAATCGATTACAATGCAAATCCAGAGTTAAGTCACCGTAAGATTGACCTGATGCTGTGAACACCTTTCTAAGTTTCTCCATTGTCCCATTTCCTAATATGAATTCAATCGAGGCAAAAAAAAAAGTATTCAACATATTTTACTCTTAATTTTTTTTCTTCTTTTTATGGTTTTAGCATTCATAATATTCATTTACTAACCAACAAAAGGACTTATTATCATATTTTGTCAATGAAATAAATGAGACTTGAGAAGCATTAGAGTGAACCCTCTTGAAGAAGCGTGATTAAAGAGAAGAGTGGTTACTAGACAATTTGCAAACAAATAATACAGCATAATCTACAGCAAAAAAGACCACAAATTAGAAAAGATGTACCTAAGCAATTGTGAGAGATGTCAAGCATTGAAAATGCCATTTGGGAATGCAGTGCATCTATCAATGGTGTTATAGACAAATCTTGCAGGTCACAGTCAGACGCAACAATTTCATCATCAGAAATCTGTTCACAAAAAAGCTAAAATCAGCCGTGAAAAAATATCAAAATTCAGTCCAGCATCTAAAAAGCAGAAGGCATATATGTCACTGTGAAGTGGCAATTGAGAAACTGGTACAGCTAGGATCCTTCTTACCTCTAAATTGTAAAGTTTCTTCAGCAACTTGATCTTTGGTACCTCAGACAACTCCTTGCAGCAGTCTGCATACATTTTTATTAGGCGCTTCTGAATCCATCCTGTAAGGATAAAAAAATAAAAATAAAATCAAATTGTGTATCTGATATGACCCAGAAGAATAAATTGGAATGGGAGCAGAGTTAGACGTTTGAAGGTTTGATTATTTAGCTACAGACTACAGCTAGAATCTATCAAGCAGCTAGGTAAAGGCACAAGAGGCCTTTGAGAACGGGCAATGGGTGTGGTAAAAAGATAAACTATTTGAAGGAGAATTCTTTCATGGGTTCTTTATTTATAAATAAAAGTATTCTTTTTTGTTTCCTTTTATTGTTTTTTCTCTCTTTCTCTCTGAAAACTCAGGTCCTTTATCTAAGCTCCTAACAGTACCTCAGTTCAAGATGGATAGCGAAAAGCATAAAAATGATATTAATACAGCTCCAATACAGCATAATCCTACGGCTGCTTGATTTTCGAAATGATTCATACATGTGTATTAACCTCTTTGCTCTGTCATTTACAAAAATTGCAAGATTAATGAAATATCAAATGAATAGCTTTTTATCAATAGATAACAACAATCATATTCATGTTCAACAAGTTTAGAGATCCAAATATTTAAAGTGCATGACATATGTGCCAACATGGTCTTGAAGATAATTTTCTAGACAAAGAGCCAGATAAAAAAAGGATATGGCATAAAAGTAATAGCATGGTAATATCACTGAATAAACAAAAAGCATCAGTTAGGCATACCATCAATGGAAGCTTCAACCATGTTATTTTGCAGATGCTCCTTAAGCTTTTCAACAGTTTCCAGCGATTCTAGATCTCTTCCAGCACATTTCAAGTGCTGAATAATGGGCAACAAACCTACTCATAAATTTATGTAAGCCAGGTGAACTCAGGCTCAGCAAAAAAAACTTGTGAACTGAAGGAAAAGTTTGATCACAAATTGAAAGGAATAAACAAATAGAAATGCCATGAAGTAAATGTATCAGAAGATAATTTGGAGTTGGTAATGCAAATTATTGACTGGTGATCTTCCGTATTGATATTATTGACTATGACTGGAAAAACATAAACCAAAAACTACCTACCTTCTGATCTCTTTTCTGTTGGAAGTTGTAGATAGTATAGGCATGCAACTACAGACTTTAATGAGTCAATGTCGAATTGATCGGCAGCGCACAACGCTGCTTCTACATAAATTATATCATTTTCAATCCGACATGCAATATATTGCTGCAAATAGAGAATATAAAGGCGGCCCAAGGTTAGAAAAGTATCCATTTGCAAAAGAATGAATTTCAAACATGGTCGTGTTCAAGCCATAAAAGTGGAACTCACATCATTTAGGGAATGATGCGTCATGGGATGGGCAACACCATTTTGTTTGCCAGAGATACTTGTATCGCATTTAGAACTACTAGGAAAGTCAGGTTCAACAACTATATCATTGCTCAATGATCTGGAACGTTTGCAAGTTTCAGTGGCCCTATTTGGACTCCAGCATTTGAAAGAACTACTACTTTCTTCAACATTAATTGCACATTTCGATCCATACTCTGGGACAATCTGCCATCTCAAAACATAAATCATTCATAGCCTGATAGTAGCGAAGTAAAACTCACACATGCAAAGAGGTGGATATTTTTTACCTGAGTTTTACTAGGACTGATTTTACTCTTAACTGCATTTAGTCAAATATTAGTCAGTAAGTACTTCATTATGGTATATTGGAATCTTTAGGTCAGAGCAAAGCAACTTAACAAGGAAAACGTACTTGCATCATAATCGGGCAAGTCCTCTAACATGCAGTCATGATCCTTTCTGCTTGAGCATTCCATCTCATCATCATCGTCATCGGAAAGAATTACACGGACACGTTTACGACCAACAACTGCTTGATGCTCACTTGTTAGTTTTGTAAGACTCTTAGGTGACTGCTCAACTTGCTTGGTAGAGTTGCTAAGGCTTTCCTTGTGACCTGTTGTCTTTCTAGATGAGCCTTTAATGGACTGATATAGAGACATAAGAGGCGTATTATCATCATTCAATTCTTCTCCAGGAGTCTTTGGAAAGCAAAAATCATCAGGCCCACTATTTGACATACAATCATCTTCAGTATCAGTCTCAGAGCAACAATCCTCAGGCGTACCATTAGCTTCTTGCTCTTCATTTGACTTCTTAAGCTTGTCAATTAGAAGTTTCAACCTCCTGTAAAATACCACAATTCATAAGAAGTAATGTCACAGGTCCAGAAAAAGGAACCATGATATTGGAAATGATAAAAATGGGTCCAGTTTTGCAGATTACACTTCGGCTTCTGAAGGTTAAAATATTTTAAATAAGATCGCCAGTAGCTCAATGAAACTGCAAGAAATGTATATAAAAAATACAGACTTTAAATGAATCTGCTACCTGGTCTCATCCTCATTATCAAATCTTATCATGTTGCTATAATGCATATTTTCCAAGGCAGAAAGCTGTAAATTAGGAAGGTCTGCTTCAACAGCAATCCTGCAATATAATGTGATCAAATCAATGGTTTTCATACAAGACCAACAAAAGAAGCCCACCAAGAAGTATGTTTTTTAAGCAACTCTAATCATGGATGAGTCACATAAGTAATAGGCAGTTAAATTTCACTCTGGTGTTCGCTGCAGCTGCAACTGTTTGAAGCAGATTGTGGCATTTAAAATTAAGCAAACAATTTCAAAACAACCAAATATATTTTTATCAAAACAGTAACTTCTGACTGAGAATTCATAAGGAGACCAATATGCCAGGAGAAGAATCGGCATTTTGAGAATCCCATGCAAGCAATTTTATTTCATGATTTTACAAAACAATCGCAGTGCGATGGTAAAGTAAATTAAATAGTCAACGTAAATTCAGCTACTTGGACTTGGAGAATCTGTAATAATTAAAAGTTTATTCCGAGTTCTATATCTTAATTTCTCTAATTTAAAAAAAAAAAAAGAACAACAACCAGTAAAGCTTAATATAATGAATATCGTTACCTGTAGCTCTCCTGATATGCATTCAACGCTTCTTTCCAATTGTGAGTAGAATCCAAAACATTACCGATATTAATTTTCACCAGTGCTTGCCCCTATATTACCAGCAAAGCATAATAATCATCCAACCAGCATCCTTATCATGGACAGAGGCAATAAATATATATAAAATATTTGGCCTAAATTTATCTTTGGATGCGGAGCAACCTAAGAAGAATGGACTTGACATGCATCGGGATTTGAAGTGCCCAGTCATGTCAGATATGATATGGGTGTTTGATAAATGTCTGACTGTAACACAGAAGAAATTCTTAATGTATAATAAGTATGATAGACTACATGGCTTAAATTATATTATAAAGCATTATAAAATAAAGAGTCATGCTAATATGTGCCCTTAGGGCACATGTTTAGGATTCCACAAATAGTAATTATGTTTTAAAAAAAACAATCTCTATCTTTAGTACACTAACTAGTACCCTAAGGGAACATGCTAGCATTTCCCTAATAAATCTGCCTGCCCATACTTAATTTCTGTGTCAATTGTCAAATATTTTACTCTAGTTGGATTGGCGTAAACTCATAGAATATGTAAGAATTTATTCTAATATATACATGGCAACTCTTTTGAAGTATCTGTATTTCATATAAAACAACAAAATAGCAATATACTCAAATTGCCAATTGTTTCAAATAATCATAGATGTTTATATGTTCAGATTTGCGTTATGTTTAAATAATGTCAGGAAGAAGAAGGAAACAGAAGTGCTAATATTATATTGTAGAATGGTGAAAATTTTACCTCTAAATTACCAATTGTTTTATACATTTCCCAACTCTTTTTGTACCATTTGATTGCCTTGTTGAATTTTCGGAGCTTCTGGTATGATTCTGCAACATCCAGGTATGAATCACCCAACTTTTGCCTGTCACAAAGTTCATGTGCTATTTTCTTCTTCTCCTTCGCAAATTCACAATGCTAAAACAAAAACATTTCTCAGTATCGAATTACTAAACATTTCATAGCTTCAAAAGGTCTCTGCAATCACCAAATAATACTAATAGGTCATCAAATTATCGGAAGTGAAGAAAAACTACAAGTTTGAGACCAAAACAGGTGCACCAATTCAAGCTTTAAGCAACCATGATAACCTATTTCTGGTGCTGCAGCGTTGACAAACTTCAATACGTTACAGAATAAACTTTATTTTTTTCTTGATAGTAAATTTATGCATCAGCTACCAATTGAAGAAGTTCCTAGGTTGGGAAAAAAATGTTTAAAACAACACATCAATAAATTCATGGTTAATCCAAAACTAAACTAATCATATGCAGGTGTGCATCAGTTCTCTAAACCAACATTAGTATACCAAACCAAAAAAACTTTTGTTTATGTATGTTGAATGGGAGTTCTAAAAGGTCAAATGAAGAATTGATATATAATATTATAGCCCTGTGCCAGCTAAGCATTTGTCTCCTAAACACAATAAATACAATTGAACACACTCTAGAAAACAAGGTTCTAAGGTTGAAGATAAACCTACATGGCACCAGACAGAGGCACTCATTAGCTTCCAGGGGCCAGGGCCTTGTCAGTTATTGGACCACAATGGTAAAACTAGAAAGCCATGCTAACTTCGTCCAAAAACAAAAGATAGCCATGCCAATGGCTAATTTTCAATGCTATATAGTGACAGTTCCTTTTCAGTTCTTAATATCAAAGTATTAAACATTGAACACGTCCATTACAGTTTTCATGACTTGAGCTTGACCAAAATGTAAAGTTATGACAATTCACAATTCTTTAGACGTTATTATGCTCCCTTTTTTTATTTGAAGAATCATTAGTTATATTTATTAAATGGTAATAAAATGGTTCGAATTTACCCGAAGCTATGAGCAGTTAAGGGTAAAAAAAGGGAGAAAAGTTGACCCTACAAACTTGGTAGTCTAGATCTGCCTAGGTAAAACAAGCACAAGTGTTGAAAGTTATGAATTGCCTCATCACAGGACAAATGTTAAAAGAATCATGTCGCAGAAATGCAAAGGTAACATTGATACCTTCTCCCATGCAGAAATCATCCTTCCTTTCTCAACAAGGTGTTCCAGAGACCCATTTTGCTGCAGTAGACACTTGCGCTCGTGCAGTGTCCCTTTAGCAGTAGCCATTTCTCTCTTGAGTTTTTTAAGTTTCTGCTCTTCTCTCTTGATTTCATCCATAACTTTAACAGCTTCTTTAACAGTTTCAATATTCTGATTAATCTGTCTGACCAAAGCATCCTCGTCCTCCAACGACTTCGCCAAAGCAAGCGCTTTCTCATAATAAGACCGTGCTTCTTCATACTTCTGATTCCTGTAATGCACTTCACCAAAATTAATATATCCCTTAGCTTCCCCTTGACAATGTCCAATTTTATGACAAATCAAAATATCCCTCTTAATATTCTTCCTAGCTTCGTTCCACATTCTCAATTCCATATACACATTCCCAAGGTTATGATGTAACCTACTACGTCCATCATCATACTCACTAATCTCTTCTTCATCACAAATCTCCAACCCACTAGTGAGAATTTTCTGCGCCTCGTGCAAATTATCAAGATCCATTTCAAGCATGCCTATATTGTTATAAGCATCAATATATTCCTTAAGAAATGATGATTTATTATTCGGTGGATTCTTTTTTAGAGAAACAGCAAGATCCATAGCACAATTGAAATACTTCTTCGCATTGCGAATCGAATTATGATCGTGTTCTGATCTCGAAAACAGTTCGTAGTATGTTCGACCTAGCTGCGTGCTCGCTCTTTGTTGCTCAACGATGTCGTTTACGTCTCTCGCTAGCTCTAAATGTTTTTTCTACAATCCATGAATTAAATAAAAATAAAAAATAATTAAAAAAACGCATGAATTAGGGTTTTGGTTTTATTCATAGTGTGAAGGTATGAACACTGACCTGGTAAGTTAGGGCATCGGAGAAACGTTCGAGACGGAGATAGATCTCGCCGAGGGATTGACAAGTTGGGATCAAGTGTTTCTCAGGTAAGTGTTTGAGAGAAATGTCGTAATCGATTCGGAGCCATTTGAGAGCTTCGACGTATTCTCCTTTGTTTTTAAGTATGTCGCCGATGACGTTAGCCCAACGTGCTTCCTCGCGGCGGTTACCCTCTGCTTTGGCGTTCCGAAAAGCGGATTTCGCTGACTTTAGCTCCGAGTCCATGTTGAAACGACGGTGGACGGTGTCGTTGGGGATTCTGTGAAACTCTCGGTTGTTTTGTGGGGTTTCGAATTGGGAGGGTAAATGTTGCTCCCGCGACACTGTGACTCTTCGAGGTTTAAATGAATTTTGCTTCGTCCCGCCAAAACACACTTACTATTCTTGCTCTCTATTTTTTGATAGTAGTCTTTCTTCTTGTATTCTTATTCTTAAAAAAAAAAAAAAAAAATACACTCTTTTTATTAATTAAAATCCATATGCGTAGAACATGTGTAATTAACACTCCTCTTCATAAAATTATTGGTTTACTTTATTAAATAAATAAATTAATCAAATATTTCAAATTAAATTAAACTACTTTACCAAATAATAAATATAATTCACTTGTTATATTTGACAGTTTTGTTTTGAATTCTAATTGTATACTTCACAATTGTATATGAATTTATGATAATATTTATCATTTCTTTTATAGAAAAAAAAATACAACTATTACATATATAAATACAGAAAAATTCAAAAACATTCTATCTCCATTCTATTTCTTTAATGGTATAACACGATATTTATGTAAACAATTCAAAAAATATTTAATTTATGTATAGTAATATTTAAAATATTTCTATTTTTTGTTTTATTTTCGAATATATGGTATTTATCATCGTAAAATCTTACATAATTGTACAAGATGGTAAATGGCTTAGGATCTAATTGAATATAATAAATCAATATTGAAAATGAAAGAACAAATTATACCCTACAAGCTAAAGCTAATGAAATGACTAGAAAAAATAGATTATCACGATTCACAATAATTTTTTTAAATAAATTTAGTATAACCTAAAATTTCACTGTTTTATTGTGGCTGCACTTTTTTTTTCTGTGAGATATAATTTTTCTGAAAGTGCACTTTTTTTTTGTGAGATATAATTTTTCTGAAAGTTTAATTTGACGTGTTAACCAATTATAAAGTTTATCTTTTAATTTATCTTTAAGTAAATTAAATAACAAAAATAGATCAATAAAATAAACTTTAAAATAACTAATTAATCCTTTAAATTATTTTAAGATTTCACTTTAATACGTTAAATTTTCTTTCCTTTCGCTTTGTCCCATAAATAATAAATGTTAATTCTTTAAATATCAATTATGTTTTTCAAATTTTTTCATTTTATTTTAGTTCTTTAATATATAAATATTAATACTTTGCTACTCTTAATTATATAACTCTTGTAAAATAAAATAAAAATTATAATCCTTAGACCCTGGACCTATTGGTCATTTGAAATGGTGAACATAGGTTAGACTAAGCTTATTTGAAATCTAGAATCAACCCACAATATAAGAATTCAAAAAATGAAAATCTAAGTAAAAGGAGTTTTATAAGACTCATGTACAATAGATGCACGGTGTCAAGAATAACTTCAATAAACCATTTGGAAAGAAAAACACCTTGCCACAATAAAAGAACATTCTCCTCCACTGCGCTGTATTTACACTTGTCTCTTCACGGGTATGAAGAGAGCAGGAGACATAAAAGGTAACTATTAAAAAGACTAGTAAATTCTTCTATGCCCCCAAACAAAAAGAAATAGTAGTAAAATACCAAAATTTGTACTCAAAAAAAGAAAAGAGTCTACTGAAATCATTCTATGATACTATCTTCTCTGACATTCTCTTTTTAATCTCCTCGATAGCCAGGTTTCTTCTTCTGGATAAATCGCTAATTGCCTCTCGATATTTCTGTTCAATCATTTCTAACTCTGCTCGCAACTCATCATCAGGTTCAGACACGGAGGAAACACTGATGGGATAACTTGAGATGCTCATCACACTGCTGCTTCCCGTGTCTAAAAACTTGCTTCTATAATCAATTGCTGCCTCAATTTCAGATGCAAACGAGCTACGACTCACTCCATCAAATCCTGATTCAGCAGACATAAATGAAACCATAGAAAACTTATCATTGATGTCTGATGTTGCAGAAGCATATGACATCTCAGAACACAAATCCATATTGTCGACGCTCCCTTTTGCAGCCAATCTTCCAAACGAGGTTGAGGGACCTGCATCTTCAGCCACATTTTCAGCATAATGTTTTGAGTTTCCTTTGTGTTTAGCCAACTCCGCATCTCTTTGTTGGCTAGCATTAGTCCATTTACCATTTACAGAAATCAAATGATCAATTGCTACACAAGGTTTCCATTCAGGAACCAAATTCATCAACAACAAGTCGATTAACTCAGCTATAAATTTTACATTCTGATCAGCAAGTTCAAGTTGCTCAACCATTTCGCTTGAAACTGAGACAGCAGTATCACTGTCAAGGTAGAAGATGAAATGGATATTTCTTGCTTGTCCTGCATATAAATGGCAAAGAATATAACATTCTGCCAACAAATGTAATAGTCATTAAAGAGTTGAAATGAGCTATAAGTTATACTGACCACTTTGATCAGCTATCCGCAGAACTAATGATACAGAGTTCTCATCATTTCCATCACCTTTTATAAAGAAAGTATCACCTCCCTTCAACCTTCGTATTTCAACACTTCGAGAACATGATGCATCAACTGTGGAATTATCAAGTACAGTAATTACAGGAAGCTCGTTAGTGTCACCAAGATCCATAGAAATGGCCCCAATATGTGCACTAGCAGGACCTTCTGACATCATACATCTGTTTTCAGTGGATCCCAATTTGCGAAAGACAATATCAGGCAATGGTAAAGAAATGCTTTTTGTTGAACCATTCACTTGAACAAAGGGATCCATCAGAAGCTCCTTTGCCGACAATCTTTGGGATGCTGGAACAAGACATTTCTCAATGAATGATTTTATCTCTGGATCTATCACTTTAGAAAGAGCAACGGGCTTTATACCCTGCAGAATGATATATTGTGAATGACCATATAATCCATTAATAGCCTGCACAAGAAAGAACACTTAAAATACCACAATACTCACAGATGAAACCTTCTTGTATATCTGTGCCGAGTTTCTGCATTCACTGTAAGGATACTCGGAAGTCACCAACTCAAGCATGCACATACCAAATGAATATATGTCAGCTAATTCGTTGTAACTTTCGTCATACATCTCAGGTGCCATAAACTCCGGAGTTCCTACCAGGATATCATAGGTGTAAATATAACAGGTACAGAAATAAACAGCAACAGGACAAATCAGCAATAAAAAGGGTCTACTACTATTCCTGGTGCTATGGGATTGTATAAAAATATTATTTATGATTTAACTATACAAGGATTAACGTATAGTAGTCGGAAAAAGAAGTGCAGGGAAATAGAAAAATATACCGATAACACTCTTGGCATTAGCCTTTGTCAAGGAAGTCGCTAGCCCCAAATCTCCAATTTTAACTTCTCCTTGGTGACCATTGATAAATATATTATCACATTTCAAGTCCCTATGTATAATTGGTGGGTTATGACTGTGGAGGTAGTTTAAACCCATTAGAATCTGTCTTGCCCATCTTTTGACAGCCTTCGTGTCAATCTTCTTGTGTTTTTTGCGATACCTAAATCATGCATTGCATCCACTAACAGAATGGTTGATCTCACAATTAAATAAAAGGCACAAAGAAATTAATGATACATATGAATGGGATATTGGACATACTGTTTGAGGCTACCCGAGGTAAATAGCTCAGTAATCATATTAACAGTCTTGCGCTTGTGATCGATCCAAGAATTGTAGAATTTTACTATGTTATTGTGCCTCAGCGATTTTAAGAGAAGCACTTCCGAGTATAGCCTATCTAAGTCACCTGGTGACTGTAACACCTCATCAATCTGAACCTGGCCCCATGCAACTTCAATTCCATGGACCTCATCAAATGCCCTGTAACTGATTAATCACAAATTATGGAAAACATATACACCGTGAAACAGATCAACTCCATTAACAAAATTATTCTTTATCTTAACAGCAAAATGCATTGTATTATGTTCTAAACTTTGCTCCGCATTAAAAATGATAAAACAAAAAATCATCTTACAAATGTAGTGCTGCTCTACATAATCCAAATATAATAAAGAAATAAGAAACATACTCCTATATGTTAAGAAAGCGAAAAATAATGGATACACAGTTTTGAAGGCTCCTTTGCCGATCACTTCTTTATACTGTTAAAGAAGCAAAAAGCAGAATCAGCCTAGTTCATTTTTATTAATTTATCCCCAAATAAATAAATAAACAGTATAAATTAAAATCATAGCCAATTGCATTACCTTGATGTAGCGACAAGTAGGATCAATTTCGAGAACATCAGGATCAGGTGGCTCCGGATGCCCTGCACCCTCTTCCGAGCTTTCCGTGCCCGCCAAACTCATCTATACAATCAAGCTAGGTCAACACAGCACTAATCATAGACCGCCATTGAAATCAATGATTGAACAACGATTGGTATCAAAATTCTAACAAATAGTAGCATTCATAATTGAACTAAGTAAATCACAATCAGAATAAAACCAGATTCAAAAACTCAAAAACAAATCGAGAGGATGAATTTCAATTTTCAACAATGCACTTAGTCCCAGTCACAATAAATTGAGATTAATGTTGTTATTAATTTTTGTCTTTTTTTTACCTGTAAAGCAAGCTCTTCTGAGAGAAAATAGAACCCTAATGGGAGCAAGATAGAAAACACCTCATCATGATCTTCTAAAAACAGAAAGGAAAGAAACGAAAAGTTAAAACGAATAAACGACTCTCTCTATTTATACTTATCCATTTCAATCATCATCTCTGTTCCCGTGTCATTTTCATCCACATCACATCGCCGCCAAGCCATGTGGTATTGGGATTTGAACCCGAACAAAATACAAAAGATAGGCCCAATAACCGGCCCAATACAAAATTAAAGTAGAACTAAACGACGACGTTTTACATTTCCTTTTCATTTCTTTTTTCACGGTTAACGCAGAAGTAAGATTGTGAAATTTGTGATTGAGAATGGAATTCTTAGACGAAGACGCGAAACCGAAGTTCTTGTTTCAGTCCGGTGCACACGCGGTCACTGAATCACAGTCTCACGAGAAACCAACGAAACCGTTTCTCTTCGTAACCGTTTCACTCTCTTCACTCTTCTTCGCTCTCGCTTTCTTCGTCTTCCAATCCGAACCTTTCAAATCGATTCTCTTATGGTTCTCCCTCTCTCTCCTCATCGGTCCTTTCGCTCCTATTTCCATCACCGGCGGCGATTTCCGCGTCGGCCGTGGTCACGTCGTCAATTTCCCCGATCAAGAGACATCAACTGCCGACAGGATTCCGCAGCGCCGATCCAAGCCTCGTAGATCGGAGGAATCCTCCGCCGTTGTTGTACCGGCAAAAATAGTTTCTAACGGAGGTGCATCTGAGAATCGCAGAGGAAATGGAAACGGAAACGGAGTGGCATTGGCGGCGGCCGCGGTGGAGCAGGAGGAGAAGGAATGGAATGAAGATGACATTGAGATTCTGAAGAAGCAGATGGTGAAACATCCCGTGGGGAAACCGGGAAGGTGGGAGGCGATAGCGGGAGCGTTTAACGGGAGGCACAAGACGGAGAGCGTGATAAAGAAGTCGAAGGAGTTAGGGGAGAAGAAGGTTGACGATTCGGATTCGTATGAACAGTTTCTGAAGAAGAGAAAAGCGGTGGATAAGAGAGTTATTGAAGAAGGTGAATTGGCGAATGTTGAGAAAGTTGAAAGTAGTTGGAGTTCCGGTGAAGACATTGCTTTGTTGAATGCTTTGAAAGCGTTTCCGAAAGATGCTGCAATGAGATGGGAGAAAGTTGCTGCTGCTGTTCCGGGAAAATCCAAAGCAGCTTGTATGAAAAGAATTACTGAATTGAAGAAAGGGTTTCGGAATGCAAAATCTTCATCCGATGTGTAGATTCAAAATTTCACAAGATGTGTTATCTTTGGTGTATGGATTGATGAACATGTAACTCGTGCGGATATTTTTTTTTTATTCTTAGTTATTTGAGTTACGAATTGTTTTGATGAGTCATACTTTGCTTGTTCTTTTTGGATTAGATAGGCTCTATTTGTCATTATTAAGTTAACATGTGAAATCTATTTGTGTAACTTCGTTGAATAAATAGAATGAACAAGATGTATTCAGAATATTTTTTATAGTGAAAATATATGTTTACTTGATCCAGAATTCCAGACATAATGGCATTGTTGTGACTGCGAATCATAAAAGGTTATTGTGCCGTTGTTGTTCTTGTGTTGATTTAGCTTTGAAATTGCCGATTGTTGATATCTGTGAAGCTGTGCCCATTTTCTGAGATATGAATTCTTTCCCTTTGAACTTTTTTTACAGAATGGTTGATTAGTTGTACATGTTGGGTCCTTGTTAGTTTTTTTTTTTATATAATTATTTTGGCTCCCCTTGTTGCCAAACATGTCCCTAGTCTAGTTTGTTTATCATTGATTTTACTCTACTGTCAAGAATGTTTCAGATGGAGAGCCTTCCATTTCAATATCCTATTCTGTGATCTATATGCAGTTTTATCTTGTGAAATGCATCTATATTGGTTAGTGAAAATGCGTGCAACAGGACTTTCTATTCCTATTGTGTGCTTACCGTTTCAAACACGGGCTGATTCCCTAGTTGTGCCCCTTTACTTGGGTTAGATGAAAGTTTGGGCATGTCTAGTGGTAGCAGCTCCTTGGTAGCTTTGATACCTTTTCTAACTTAAGTAATCTTAATTGACTTTTTTTGCTCGCATAATTTCTGTCAACTGTTCTACTTCCCAATAACAAAACACTGTATACATCTTTTTCCTGGATAAAAGACTGTATTTGGCTGTTGAAAAGTTGCATCTTTTTCCATTATTAAAAGCCTTTACCAAGTCTGCAATGCTTGTCTGTTGGTGATATTTGTTCTCTTGGAACTTTCCTTGCCACGGTCTCTTATACTGAATGGCAGTAATAAAGGGAGTATTATACATACTCCTATCAGGTACTTAACAGCAAAAGGGAATAAACACCATCTCTCGGTGCCTTGTCTCGCTTTGAATTGTTATGGCTTGTGGTAATGGTGGCATACTAATTTCAGCAGACAATTGGTCAATATAATAAACTGGATGGTTCTTTTGAACTGTTAAAGTGGATCCATCTTGCAGACTGCTAAGTTGCAATAATTTGTAAACTCCTGGTGTTGTGTTACCACCACCGAGTGCTAGGTGGTATGCTGGTAGTTAAGGATAATAGGATATGTTGCTCTCGGCATTTTATCAGAAATCTTGAAACCATTCAAAGTGTTTCATGTATGGATCTTGTCTTGCTTCTGGCAGCAACAACTGTTTTGAACATAATAAATTAGGCAAAAAATAGCACAACTCATCTGTTTTACTCTGAAAATTTTCAGTTCCTTATTTGCTTCCATTCGGTGCCAATTTGCTTTGAAATCAAGCTCTCTTTTCAGGTAGCTATGAGCCTGTGACTATTTTAATCCAGTTCTTGAGCTATATCTGGTAGCTGTGACTATTTAATCCATACCATGAAAGAGTGTCTATCTAACATGGTCCTCTAATAAAAGGGTCAAAAAATGGACCCTTTGGATGTGGAGAATTGATCCTCTCATGTTGTATTTTTGTTAAATGTAACTCCTCATTTAATATGTTAATGTTTTGTTTCAAAGTAGCCAGGAAGTTTGGTCAGAGACCTGATCTTTGGTCAAATAAAATAGCCGTGCGATAAGTCTGGTACTCTATTATGTTGAATGATGAGTGTTTAAAAATGGGGAGTTGGGGGGTTGAATTAAGATTTAATCCACCCCTTTGAATGAAATCGCATGAATACTACTAAATTAAACAAGCAAGCCACACAGATACTTCATATCCCTCCTTCGGGGAAGAACCACAAATTTCATGTCTTCATCGTTCTCGATGCGGTCTTTCATTGTTGATGAGGTTTCTACTACAAAATGGAGCTCCAACAAATTAAAGACAAACCTTTGAACTTCAGTTAAACTTGACTACTTTCATTTATGATTACATCTTTAATATCTATCAGCAACATATTGACATGCTTAAAGGAATATGACATTGAAATATCTGTACAGTTACATTGAAATATTCCATAATTGCATTCCATTCATCAAAATGAATGAAGAAACCTACAACCACAATACACCACTTATCCATCCATAACCCATAAAATCATCTCAACAATTTAAGAAATTGAAAACAAATCTGACAAACAAAAAACCTAAAATTCAATCTATTTGACCTTATCACTCATATAAGCTGTTGGTTCCCAGATTGAAACTGAAGTCAAAGGTCTTAACTTCCAACACAAAGCCAACTTACTGTTCTCAAATTGCACCCAATACCCTTTACCAAACAAGCTAATCAAAAACTTAGCCTGTGAAATATTACATGTACTCATACCAACACGTTTATACCCTTTCAAAGAATAAAACCTTTCTTCCCACAATATCCTCTCTTCTCTTTCACAAGGAAACTGTCTTACACTGTCTAAGATTCTAACCCCCAAGACCTCTTTCTCTATAAGGTTTAACTCCATCTTATGACTGCTCAACAGAGTACTAACAAGTGAATCAGAAAGGGCAATATAGTGATGCAAAGCCTCACAGAAGAACTCCACAAAGGACATAGATTTGAGTCTAGAAAAATTAAACAATTCTTCTTCAACTAAAACAACAAGCCTTGGTGATAATTTGATAACACCATCAACAAAAGTTTTGACCAATGAGAAACTCCTGTTAGGCATCCACTGGTGTATCATACAATTGACAATAACTGTGTGACCGAGTTCAATTCCTCGAAAATCTTCTTCGCCTGCCATCATCGTCTGATCGAACACAAATGGAAAATTGATCGAATCCGCAAACTCTTTGAGCCGTCTTCCTGTTTGTTGAGCTGAGGCTGCACTTTGCTGATCCACTGTGATTGCTGTTACTCTAAGGGAAGTAGAGTTCTTCCTCATTGCAAGGTCAACCATCAATGATGGCCATTGGATTCCTTCCATGATGTCAAAATCAATGACATGAACATCGTTAACACCTTCCGTAGCTTCGAAAATCGCTTGGTTTGCTGTGAAATGAGCAAATTTTACATAGGGTGAAAGTTCCTGAAGTATTTGAAACACACAGAAACTTTTTGTCTGTGTAGAAACATGATCACAATGGAATTCAGGAGCATTTGTAGTTTTATAATACAAACCCTTTGTAAAGAAAATAGCCAACCTTTTCAATAAACTATTATCTCCATTTTCCAAAGATGAAGCATTGTTTAGTTTCTCAATTATGTCATAAGCAAGATTAAAGTTCTGAGCTTCAACAGCTTCAGCTCCTGTCAGTAAAAGATCAACTAAGCTAGTCTCTTCCATTAACTCTTCTTGAACTTCCTTCCAATAAGAATCTGTCTCCATGGAAACAACCACATTTTTTAGGCCTTTCTCATGACACAATTCATTCCCTACAGCCATTATTGTCTCTTCATGATTTACGATATCGAAGTCGTGGTTTTTATGTTGCTGTAGCAATCCTTCTATGGAATTTTGATCAAAGATTTCATCTAGGATGGTATTATCAAACAATATTTCATCTAGGATTGTATTTGGAGATAAGAGATGTTCTGTTTGGAATGGTGGTGAATTTTCTAAGGTACACTCATACAGCTGATTTATGTAGGGAGGGGTAAATGAGTAATCAAATTGGTCATAATCCATCACATTCATGTCAGATAATGAAGTAAAGAGCAAAGACTCACTCACACAGATACTCTTTCCTTGCTAGAAACATTATTTTAGTACTGTTTATATATAGAGAGAAAGAACCTAATGTTGAATCTAAAATATTCAAATTCTAATCATTACTGAAATTGTAATCACAATTGCTTCCACGTGCTTAAATGAAATAAATGAATTTTAGTAATAGTAGTCTAGAACTAGGAAAGAGGTTAAGATCTCTACTTTAGTCTCGCACCTGATATGTGGAAAATAATATAATGACATGAACCATGGTAAAATATTAATTAAACATCCATAGTTATTGTATTATTATTAACTTAATAATATACATATAAGTTTAACTTGATTTCTGCTTAGATCATTGTAGTTTAACTCAATTTATGTTTAAGTCCTTTAAGTTTATTTTGTCTTGATTTAGCCTTTTAAGCTACATTATGTTTGACCGTTAATCCTTTATCTCAATTTCAACAAAAAATAGTTCAACTAAAAGTTTCTGATAATTAGAAACCCTATCAAATGTTGCAACAATATATCATTTATATTAATAATTCATAAAACAATTTAAATGTATCTTAATGGCTAATAGTGTAAACCGAATGTAAATAAAATGACCAAATTGAGAAAAAAATAAATTTCAATAACTTAAACAAAAATTGAGAGACTAAATGTGTTTTTTTTTTTTGCGCCTGTTATTAAAGGTTGTGCCAGTCCTAGAGTTACACCGTCATTTATAATTTTTTAATATTAAAACTTAATAAACATTCAATTCCTTTAAGCCAAAACTTTAAAAATATTTCATAAATGAGATTAACTAATAACTCTATATCATTACATTTCAACAACATTCATTTATTTTAATATAATTTATTACACGTGAACTACAAAAATTTCAACAATATTCATTTATTTTAATATAATTTATTACATGTGAACTACAAAAAGTGGAGTGAGAGAGAGTGTGTTTATAGAGTCATTTTTCTCTTAATTCCTCTTTCTTTTCCTTTTAGTCTCCAGCCATATACCTAATCAGTGGTGTTTTCTATTAAGTCAAAAAACCATAATTGGAGGAGTTTTAAAGATATTTATTAAGAATATAAAAAGAGAAATTTTATATAAAAAATATCAATTTTTAAAATTTCAAGATGTTGAATGCTAGAAACGACCTTACTTTGTTATAAATCCTTGAGTTTATTTTTCAAATAGATTTAGTTTAGATGATTTTTTGAACAAGTAATTATAAAACATTAATTTTTTAGCTACTAATTCCATGTATAAGTTAATTTTTACATAGTGCTACTACACGTTAAAGCTACTAGTAGTACAAGTTAATGAGCTAAGCTAAAGCTACAAATTAGAATGTTAATCGGCCATGAGGTGGGATGACTATGTATGCATGCGAATCCAAACAAGTTGTAAACTGTGTAAGAAATAATCAATAATGCCAACTATGGGTCCATGAGTTTACTCATAATTTTGTCGCTGAATAGGTATTTTTATTTTTATTAGTATTATATGAATCTCGATTCTTGAAACATGTTTTAAATGAGTCTCTAATTTTTTTTTTACGTTAATGATAATTTCATTAAAATAAGTCTGATAATAAATTAAAAATCAAGTCAATAGTAATACAAAATAAAATCTATTTAAATTACATATAATCCAGATTATAAAAAGTATACGCATTTAGATTTTTTTATATCAATCAAAAAGAAAAAAAAATAGTCGATAGTAATTTATTTATTAATTACTCCCTATTGAATCATCTATAAGCAAAAAAAAAAAAAATATTTTCACACTATAAAATAAATTTACTAGTTTACCTCAAATTATAATTGTCGTCTCATCACAATATTCATAATCAATTAAAGGAGTTAGGACACTTGTTAATGAATCAATCAAAAAAGAAACAAAAGTGAAATTTTGTGTCGAAAACATCAATTTTAAAGAGCCGAATGAATTACTCTCAATATTATATTTTCATATTTAGTTTCTTTAACATATGTCACTGGAATACTTGATAGCATTTTCTTTAATTAAATAATATTTTTAAAATAGTAACATTAAAATATGTAAGACCTAACTCAACTGATAAATATCAATAATGTTAGGTTGAATATCAGATTCGAACATGCAACCTCGTATTTGTGTGTAAGTATTTTTACTATTCCATCTTTAGAAAGAAAAAAAAACATTAACATTAAATGTGTCAACTTTAGTCAACATTTGCTTATCTTTGAGTTCCATAAATATACACTTTTTTCCTTACTATTGACTGTATTAAACTTGTTAATTATTAGTGTTAGTTTTTCAAAATTATCCTTTAAAAATAATAGGTACTATCGACTCACTTTTAAGTTTTCATACTTTTTCACCAAATTAACTTTTATTAAAACATGTTTGATACAACATTTTGATATGTAAAATCACGATTTACCATGATTTTGATGAAATAATTAGAAGTATTTGAGTGGAAAAAAATTGAAAAAAAAATCTTACAAAAATAATGAAACAAATTTTAAAAAAGAATCTTATAGTGAAGCAGGGAGTAAAATATGCATAGGTAGCAGGAAGGAAGGAATAATGTGATGAGTACATAACACGTGGAGAAGAGGTTTTGGTTCCAATCAAATTATATAAAACAAAATAATAATAATTTTTATAATCTGTAAAACTAAATAATTAGAGCTATATATTCAAAAGGCAACAAAAGATGATGAATTTATGAATAGAGTTTAGGCGCATTATACAACTCTATCTCTGGAATTTATGTAAGTTTTAAATAGAAAGTTGCAAAGAACAAATCGGAATATTGGGTATATTCTTCTAAATCATAATACTTAACGATTAATTTAGTGCTTTCCAATTGTCTCTTTCAATTTTGTTTGAAAACAAACAAGATAGGAGTACTTGGCTTACGAACTACCAAAAAGTGGTTACAAATATCCATATGATTGACTTTGAGAACTACAAACATACAACAACTTAGTGAAAGTGACAGCAGAGACACTTCATACTATATTGGATTAGTGGATCCCATAAACACATAGAGATAAGTGTGCAAATCAATGAGCAGTGTGTGATGGTTCGGTAGCAAATCAATAGCAATGATATTATTCGTTTTTTATATTCAATAATCACCGTTTTTTAAGCTTATTAGTTTTGAAAATATAATTAACGATGTTGGATAGTTTGAAAAGTATTTATTCAAATAGAGTAAGTAAGTCTTATATTATTTGTGCAACTTCGTTATATTTTATTCTCTCTATTCTATAATAACTAAATATAATTTCACACAAATTAAGAACATGTATAAATGAAAAGGAAAATATACTTGAAAGAGAAAATATTATCATTGTTATATGTTGGTGTATTATTAATATCATAAATATATAGTGAAAGATATTGTATCAAAAGTGATGCAAGTAATATTAATTAAATGGTCAATTGAAAAAAGTGCAAAAATTGAAAATATAATTCATTTTGGGACAGTTTTTTAACAAATAGATCCATTATTGTGGGATGGATGAATTAAATTTCTTTTAACAAAATTAAAGAAGTGAAATGGATTGTAAAAAAAAAAATGGATTAGGTTAACAACTACCCTTACCCTAAAGACACTAGTTAAGAAAAAAAATGAAATAAAATAAATAAAAAGAAAATCACCTTTTTAAATTCTAATATATTAAATACACAAATTCCAAAATTTTATTTTATTTTATTAATTTTTTAACAAGTGACTCAAAGAAACTTATTAACCTTTGAAAAAAGTAGAATAGATGAAATGAGACTTAAAACAAACTTTCATGTTAAGAGTGAGACTTAAAATAAAATAAAATAAATACATATCTTTTAAAATAAAAATATAAAATATTTTAAAATCCATCTTCATGACATGTTGCTTGGGTGGAGAATAAGACCCACGTGGGAATATTCTCTTCCTTATCAATTAGTAATTACTAGCGATACTAGAATTCTATAAATTGCAACCAATGACTTGATCATTATCTATTTAGCGTTGCTATCAGCTACGGTATTAATTAATTTGTTAATTAATTAATTAATTAATTTGCTCCCTCAAGTAGTATTATTGATCTGTCAATTTCTTAAGTCGACGTTAGCATCTTTCTAATCAGAGCTAGGAAAAATAATTGAGTCACAAATACTCCTTAATGTATATCTGATTGTTTTTTATTTACCATCCCATCGTATGTTACTTCTAGTAGTCCTAAACTAAAGTGTATATCGGCTTTAAGATGTGGGAACCAAAGTTAATATTAAGAATGTTGTATAGCATGTATCATTGTCAAATTCTAATATGCATCATAATTTTATGGACTAATATTTTAAAAATATTTAAAACTTCACTCGTTTATTAGAAATAAATGTTAATATTTTATAGTTATTTTTATTTTTATGATTGAAATAGTAATTTTAAATTATACTTGTTCAATAAAAATAAAATAAAAATTAAAATGTATCTCGTATTTAATCGATATCAATCATTTTTACTTTCTTATCCAAAAAGGTGAAGAGCGTAATGGACTATATCATCAATCCTTCTTAAATTTTTTAATAATTTATAGTATTAGTGCATAATAAATTCCTTATGAATGTGGTCCACCGTATACTGAATCATGGATTGTCTATCTTTTATAGTATTTTTGTTCATCACATATCTTTTGTATTTTGTACATAGAGATTAATTTCTAAATATTGACTATATAAATTTTTTTATTCATGTATTCAATCAAATCAAACTACTCATAGTGTCCGTTTCTTAAATTACTTCCTAAAATATCTCCAATAAAACCTCATTGACGGACATATGTATAAGAAAAATTACATCATCATTAAATCCTTATACATATACATATTATTACATTATATATGTGAATTGCCAAGATTATATTGATATGAGTTGAACTAAATTTAGATTTTTTAAGCAATGTTTTATGATTTTTTAAGCAATGTTTTATGAGCCCAGTAAATAAAAATATGTAGTCAGAAAAAAGAGACTCACCTAAAAGCGGTAAGTCAAATTTTATAGTAGAGATTGATCATCAATAAAATTGATAAATATTTTACATCAATAATATAGTTAAAAAAAGATTTTACGTAAATTATTCTTTTATAACTAAATATTTGAATTTGTGTTAAACATGTTTTTACAAAAAAAAAGTATTTGTTATTAAAGTGAATAATCTTCTTATCCAAATTTTAGAGATAATAAATAATAAGCTCTCCACTCACCGAAAGAGAACAAAATCAAAATTAAGTATATTATGTGTATCATTTAGCAGATTGTTATATTTCACTTTATATTTATAAAAATAGTAAAAAGATCAATGCTCAATAATTAATAGTATTTTTTTAAAATAAAGTATAAAAAAATTGATGTATTTGTATCAGATTAAAAAATTGTCTGTGGTTCACGAATATTTTTCAGAAATCTAATTTAATGCATTGAATGTGATCAACAATTTACTAGTACTACCTTTTCAAAAAAATAAATAAAAATTGCTAGTACCATATAATAAATTATGTGGGGCCTTCTTTTTCCCTTCCTTTATGGACCTTTTTAGCACTCTTTAAATATACTATGTAATTATAGTATGCATCAATGATGATGGTGGCATTTGTGGAAGAAGATTGAAAATATCATAGAAATAAGTTGCTAGCCAAAGTAGTTGTAGTTTCAAAAAGTTTAGTCTTGTTTGTATGTAGTTGTCACTTGTCAGTGTGAACCTTCCTCACTTTAGGTCTTGGTACTTTCTTAATTTTCATAAAGTACAAATATATTGAAAAATAAGTACAAAACAAAAGTACTCTATGTCAAATATATAAAAGCAAAAGGAGATGAAAAGTGACAAATGCAAGAGTGTAAACAAGGAACCGTTGAACCTACCTAACCAAAATAACATTAACTGCCCATAAATTGTTCTAAAACATTTACTTAACCAGAAAAAGAGTGTTTGGAAACACGGTTAGTTGTTCTTAAAACATGCGATGAACTCAAAGCTATAACTTGCAATTTCACTATCACCACGCGGTAAAAACTCTCTTAATGTAGAAGCAAACATGCACTAAAACAATGATATATACTTAATCATCATATTTACACATATTTTCAAAACAAAGAACAAATTCTTCAACTGGACCGATTTATCAAGGAGAAAAAACACACGTCCACTCGTCCGAAGCATAAGTGTAATATAATATGTACTATATTTGTGCGTTACTATCATGCATAAACAACAATTTTGTCATCTCCCTGTAACCATGGAACTCTTCCAATGCATCACTTGTTGTTTTCTTAGTTACTATGATCTCAGAAGACATTACACTCACCGCCTTAGATGCCTTTTGGTTCTTATTGAGCTCTTGAGTATTGTTGTTCCGGGTTTCACAGCGTGTGCCATGCGATGGACGTTCTGTATTTGGTTTTTGTATGGATATCTCAATAGGTGTAGTTGTGAGATTAACTCTCAAGGTGGGAGTAGCGGTTAGTCGCAGCCCTCTGCAGAGTACTGGTGGGTGTTCTGAAGTGTGAAAATCTTGATGGAGAGGTGGTGCTTTCTTCAGCATACGTACAAGCACACCGACAGCGGCATAATTGGACTTTCTGATGGGAAAGAGTCCTCCAGCTTCATGTGCCTCAACCATATGACCATGGTCCAAAGATTCTGCTCTGTTTATGCAATAAGAAATCATATTAAAAGAGATAATTTGATGTAATATATAACTTAAAAGAGAGCAAAAATAACCAGATGATATATTTTCTTTAAAATCTGATTCAAAATGGTGAAATTGTACATGAATTTGTAACAAGCACAAGTATTAAGTGAAGTTGTGAACGGAGTCTAAAACCTAAATGTGCACACTCCTATCTTGGTTGAAGATTTGACTCCTCTAAAGTGAAAAATTAGTAAAGTGACTAAATCAAAAGTTGATATTGTAACCACTTATGATTGATCATGCATATGCATATAATATGAACAATTGATTTGTTTATCAACGGTTGATATTACTCACTTTAAATCCTAAAGTGAGTTGTTCACTTTAAAGGAGACTAATCTCCTGATGGCTAACGTAATAACAACAACCTAGTCTTTTTTCACTAGGTGGATTAGGCTACATGGATGTTCATTGTGAAATATATTGTCATGTTTAGGTTTGATAGATTACTTGCCTCTAAATCTCATCTTGAAGGATAACAACTATTCAACAATTCAAATTACGATGTAAAATATGTCTACAAGTGTAGAGTTATTTGCAATTTGAATTTTTTGTTTCTTTTATTCAGTCAAAACTCAAGTAAATACAACAGTGCACGAGGAAACAGTAGACATATTCCCTATCATGAATCCGAAATCCTTCTAATGAGTCAAAACCTGAATTTAGTATAGCCAGTCACTCTTTTTTTGACAACTTTGTATAGATATTCACTTTTCTTTTGCCATTTAATTTATGATTTAGATTTTGAATTTATTTTGAGTTTCATATGATATATATCAGCTTACATTTTTTCCATGTCAGATATTTTTACATAAAAATGATATTTTTTATCATGTATCTCACATGATTCATAATAAAATTCGATTCACACTTCGAAAAGTAGGTATTCCGGTTCATGATTGATCTCAGTTTAATAACCAGGCTCTGTTTAGTGCTCTCCTCCTGATATCTTTAAAGGAATTTCAATTTCAAATATGCAAAGAGATTGGACAGCATTGCTGCACCCTTTGCCTTTTCATATTCTCTTATGTTATTGTGTATTCTCTTTTTTCATTTTTGGAGGATAACTAATCATCCTCTGTCTCTCTCTAAATCTTGTTTCTTCTAGAAAAATAAAATACAATTACTGACCACACAAATTTGGGGGAAAAGTATAATCAAGGACCAAAAACCTTCTACCCAAATTACTACTTACTATCAACTGGGCAAATGAGTAATCATTGGTTTTGAAACCAATATGCCCCCTCTCCCCCCAAAAAAGTTCTGAACTCATTTTAAATAATTTTGGCTATCCCATTAAGTAGGATCAGCTTATATTTATGTTAGAATATAGTATAATATCTCAATTTCTTTAGAATTATGTTAGCATATCTTAGTTTATCACCTAAGACCAGTTTCTAAAATTAGAGCATCTTATATATCTCCTAAGATTAGTTTCCATATTACTTTGTTATTATCATGATTTCTTTCCTAATTTCCATATTTATTTCTTATTAGGAATATTGTAACCCTATAAAATTAGTTTCCATCATTGTGGTTGTTTATGTCTCGTCTCAAGCCAAATGACTATATCTTTGTCTCGCTGCCAGTTCCAAATTATTTGTTGGTCATCTTCCAAGTGACTCTTATCTTAGCATGCTTTCTGTCTTGTCTCAATTTGGTCTCTAATGGCAGACTCTATAGTCATTGGTCTCAGCACACTATCAATATTCTTTGATAGTCGCTTAATCCAACTGGCGTCAAGGTTGAGTCAACAACACCAATCACATCACAGATGACCTGTCCCACTTAAGTTGGTTATTTCGAGAGTCTCGTCATCCAACCTTAGTCAAGCTTGAGTCACTGACACTAATCACAAAAAACTTTGTGACATGCTCCACATTTAAGTTGATTGTTTCAAGCTAAGGACAACATTTGGTCCAATATCATTGTGGTTTCTTTTGGATGCAGTGCATGAAAGATGACTGTGGTTCTGGAACTAGTTGGTTTCTTTTGATCTTCTCTTCCAAAGGGTATATTTGTAACAAACTTAAAGCTTGGTAATCTTTAGCATAAGGGAGAGTGTTAAATATATGAGAAAATATCTCATAATACCTTGTTTATCTCCTAACACCAGTTTCTAATATTTGAGTATCTTAAATTATCTCTTTTGATTAGTTTTCATATTACTTAGCTATTATCATGATTTGTTTTCTGATTTCCCTATTTGTACTGGATAAGAGTAAATAAATGATATGACATTACTAAGGTTCTAGAAGGGATCACATGCCTGTCTCCATCCACTAAGTTTCTGATATTACATGTCAGAAACTGTAATGATGTAAGAAATCATGAAAATAAAAAACAATAAAACTCATCTAACTACGCATTATTTACCTTCCATACATTTTTTTTCATTCATATTAGGTAAACTGGAAGCAACTAGTGAATTCAAAATTATAACTATTAAATCTCATAAAACATGAGATTCAAGGAATAACTTGTTAACATTTAATTAGCAACCCAGGACAACCGGAACCCATTAGTCTATTATTCTATACTCTCCCAGACCAGACTTACCCTGATTACAGATTTATGATGTATGTACTGATCTTATATTATATACAATATTAGCGTAAATGCTAGTGAATTTCAGTCGCAAGTACCTGCTTCCTAGATCCGCCATATCATCGTACTCCACATCAAAAGCACATCTAAAATCAGTATATTCAAAATCATCCTGGTAAGACCTACTGGAGCTTCTGGAAATCGAAATACGTCGCAAGCCGTTAGTTGATATCCTGACTCCTGAATGTTTCTGGGGCTCATTTTTTCCTAGAGAAAGCACCTGCAGAAAGAAGAAGGCACCGTTAACTAATCAAATATGTTTGAACTAGATAAAAAGTTTGGGGTGGTTAGCACCATACAGCTTACCTTCTCATCCGTTGCACCAGTTTGCATCATATTCGTACTTCTGCCGATCTTATAAGTACACCTTGAGCCTCTGAATGGAGGAGATGATGGTAAATTATGTCTATCAGAAGATCCAGGGGAATTAGCAACTTCACCATTAGGTATCCTGACTGGAGCACTTTCAGATCGTAAAAGTGTTTTAGATGCCAATGAATGAGAATTGTAAATTGAAGGTGATGGATTCGGATAATAACAATCATCAAAACTTGAATCCTTTTTCTGAATCAAAGGTGTCTCAGTTGGATGAGGAGGCAAAGATGAGTCAGTAATGGAAGGAGATGAGGCTTTACTATCATCAAAATTCCAACTATGTCTCCTTAACGATGGAGGACCAGGACAAGGCAATCCTGCCAAAGGAAGTGATGGGAACCTCTTCAACGGATCCACCAATGGACTTCCAACATAGTCAGAAATAACTTGTGGGGACAGAGAAGGTAATGGCTCAGAGCTCAAATCTGAAGCTGAGGGGCAATACATCACCGAAACGCAGAGCCTACCAGAAGAAGTATCCACGGGAGTGAACCTAAATTGCATCATATCCGATTCTTCTTTTCGGGTGAAGGGCTCCACAAAAGAAGATACCCGGTGAGCAAGGGTAAATGGATGAATCCGTGCAGACGAATTAAGATCTCTGAAAATTTTATAGGCAGGTAAAAGTCTAACAGTGGTATACAAAGACCTCAAGAGTAAAGTACATTTCTTATACAAGTTTTGCAATGAAACATTACTTGATCTCCTAGTTCCAGAATTAGAATCCTTTATCTTCCTATTTTCATACTGCACAACCCATCTCTCTACAATCCTTTCACTCTTTCCCTCAACCCCGAATGCTTCCCCATCAGAAAGTTGATATCTTTCTTTCAATGGAGAACTCCTAAAAATAACCCTTTTTGGGATCATAGGGTCCAAGTCTAAAGGCCTATGAACCAAAATCACATCAATGATAATAGACTCGAGATTGTTAATATTCTCAAACGCCACAGGGCACTCTCGGAGAGCTAAATTGAACCATTTATCCCTCGGCCTCACACTCGGTGAGGAAGACGGAGATGAACAAGGAGATGAAACTGATTGATCACCACTATATGAATTATGCGAGGACACATAAAGTGCCCTCGATTCGAGTATTATGTGAAGGCTTTTCGCGAAGAATTCGGTGATTATTTGTTCCATCTTTGCAGTGTCTGAGTGTGCATTCCCATGAGATAATACCATTGTCTCTTTATGGTGTCATCAACAGTACTCAACAACAAACAAAACCTTTATAGAAATAAAAAAAATAAAAGGTTCAATTTTTATTGCTTAGCTTAGAAAGCTGAAGGAGACAGTGTTTAACTTAACTACAACAGCATTATACTTCAAAATTCGAATGCAACAAAGCAATAACTCTAATACTAGGTTACTAAAAAAACAAGGGAATAAAAAACACGACAGCAACAACAACATCGTAATCAGCATTGATGTTAAGAAAAAGGGTGTTCGATTAAATGTGGAATTGAAAACATTGAATATGTGTAGTAGAAATTGTGTGGGATTATGGAGACAGAGAGAAGAGAGTTTTTTTGTTTACCTTTTTCCATGTGAGGAGAGATTGGAATAACTCTTCTTATGAGAATTTTAAGGAAACAAAATTGCAGAGAAGGTGGAACAAGTTGGGGGAGGAGTGGAAAAGTGGAGCCAGTTTCGGAGTAACAGTTATAGTCGCTACTGAGATTTTTTTTTTTTTTTTTTGTCATGGACGAATAAAAAATAAATGAAATGTGTATTTTTTATTGCAAATACATTAGTAAATTATTTATTATAATTAGTATTTTTGAAAAAATTATTTATAATAAAAATTAAAATAATAATATTTAATCTATATTGTAAAACACAAATAAGTAATATTTTAATTGTTTCTATTTAGAACAACGTGTTTCAATTGATGTAACCATGATGATAGTTAATATTATTTGATAAATTATGTATGTATTATGAAAACTATTAAATATTATTAAATAATTCATATCATCCATTTTTATTTTTATTTAATTGTTCAAATATATCTAATGATTTATAATTCTTTAAATATAATTTTATCATTAAAATTGTGATAATTTTAAGATGTTTGAAATATAATTTTAAATCATAATGATTTAAGTTTTTCAATACTTAAAATCTACTTAAATATATGACATTATTGAAACATT
>JBBPBP010009779.1:5403269-5414252 GCA_037974735.1 Cicer chorassanicum
TAAAACATAAAGATATATTAAATAGACTATAA
The DNA here is from genome assembly GCA_037974735.1 of Cicer chorassanicum. Lineage (NCBI taxonomy): Eukaryota > Viridiplantae > Streptophyta > Magnoliopsida > Fabales > Fabaceae > Cicer > Cicer chorassanicum. The sequence goes on from JBBPBP010009779.1 coordinate 5,403,302, forward strand.
AATTATAATATAAATCAAATTATTTTATATCCAATTTTTTCATACAACAATAATTGCATAAAAGTATATATCGTTTAATATTTTTATGACAAATTATAAATTTGATCAATATATACTTGAAATTTATACGAAGAACATTATTCATATTAGTTTTTTCTTCTGTCTTATATCTCTTCATTTATTATTTTCATATGATGCTAATATATTCTCTACACAAAATGGATGCCAAATTTAAAATTTGGTCTTTAAATACTATTTTACTGTTTTAAGAGTTTTTCAATGCTTTTTCTATTTTAAATAAACCACAATGGCGATTTTACTTTTTTTGCTTTTAAGGATATTTCATTGTGCTATTGGGGTAAGAAAAATATAGAGAGTCAATTAAACCTCAAAATCCAATCTACTAAACTAGTGTTGTTCATAGTTTGGTTTGAGTTGAGTTTGACAAAAATCAAAACCCATACCGCGTAGGGAAGTTAAGTATGAAAAAAAAGTTGTATGTTATATTATTGTTTTGGGTTGGATTAAACCCTTCATTTTTTAGTTGGGTATTAAATTACCCACGTATATATTTTCTAATTTAATTGTTAAAGATGAACCATTATATATTTTTTTTAAATGGCACAACCTTAGTTTTTTTTTCAAAAATATATTATAATCTATTTTGACTATTTTTTTTTAGCAATTATATATAAATATACAATTAATGAGGATATCAAAATCATAAAATTGATCATAAAATACTTTCATTACAAGTATCATTACAATAAAGTTGCAAGATTTTTAAATTTACATACAATGTTTGTAAATATCAAAATGACTAAAGTCCAACGTCTTTAAAGGAACCAAATCATTTTTAACTAGTACCTCTTGTTTTTTTTAACGGTTTACTATTTTGTGAAACTAATGATTTTTTTTTTCCTATCAAAACTTAGTTAACTAAGTTAATTAGGTTGACCCAACCCATGTATAGCCGCATGTAAATACTCATCTCTCTCCCTTATTTTAGCTCTCGATCTCAAATACACTGCAGAAGTTAAAATTCAATATTGTATTTAATATGATAAACAAAAAAATTTTAAAAATTGGGGTTGAACCAATCACTAATGATGGCCCTATGTTACGGGCTTGTTTTTGCACCAGCCTATTAAGTTGTAATTACTACGGATCCGGGTCGGGGGCTTTGTGGCCCGTAAGTGAAGAAAACCCTACAAACTTTCACGGAGATCTTCTAAGTTCCGACCACCGTCGCCGGTCGATTTTCCAACCTCCTTCTTCGCCGTCAAAGATCGCAGCTCGCTGCTTTACTTAAATCGTAACCTAATCTGCATCCCTGTTCTCAATTTTTCAGCTTTCTTGTGATATTTTTTGCTTCTGTGGTTTACGTTGTGAGTTTTTGAACTCTATTTTATTTTGATTTATCATATGCATGTTGATTCTCTCTCGATTCAAGTCTTCATTTTTCGAGAATTTACTTGTTTTGATTTTTCTCTATTAGCAATAGCAATAGAGAAAGGTTTCAAGGTCCTAACCATTGCACTGATTTGATAAGGTATTTTTTACTAATTAACAATGAACGAGGAATAATGGAGAGTGTCTTTTGAATTGATTATGGTCTACCATGTGCATTATAAGATTAAATGACAATTGATACAAAATTACAAATGTATTATAAGTCTTCCATTTCTTTAATATTAGAACTTTGTTACTGACACGAACACCTGATTCAACACTGACACGCCAACACCGGTACTAATTTGAGAAAATGAATTTATTGAATGTAATCAATGTGTTGGTGTTGGACCCTGAGACACACATTCGATCAAGATGTCAATGCTGTAGAGTTTACTGTTTTTTTTTTTCATACAGTGATATATTTGTCTTACCATTAATATGCAGTTTTTTTTAACTATTTAAGTTGCGTTACTTTCATAGGTTACTTTCTCATTCTGTAGCAAAGGCAAAAGTTTCTGGCGGTTTTCTCCATTGTTCTTAAGTTGAAATTTCATATGATTTGTGTGTTTCAACTTTATTATTTGTTGTATTTTGCAAAAAATGATCTGTAATTGTGTGATGTTGTTACTGATTTTTTATTGCAGGAGAGGCTTTATTTGCTGTAGGAGATGAAGATGTATGTCACTACTATTCTTGTCAAACTTGTTGCTCAAATATTTCAATCAAATGAATCTCTCTCTAATGAGATGTTATTGATGTTTAATGATTTTTTTCATAGCTTGGATGGCAATGTTAATGCACTTACAAATTTTGAGGTCCTTGATTTCTTACGAGCTAAAGGAGCTTCAAAAGATCCAACAAGGGTTATTGCCAAAGTAGCTCTATCCGAATACAAGGTTTGTTATTCTGTGGAGATATAATAGATCATAGATAACCCTTTTTTTGTGATGTTAGTTTTTACCAATTGATAGTAATGCTTTTTATTTTTTATTGGTGGACGACTGTGCTGCATCTCTTACAGGTTTATGATTATTTGGTTAATACCCCAGCCGGTTGTCAAACAAGGGAGAACGTCAATGAGTTTTTGACAGCTATTAAACAGTTTGAGGTGTCAAAGGCTGAGGTTCTGAACATAATAAATATCAGACCAGCTGCTGAAGTTGAATTATTTCCAGTAAGTATCAAAACTATGTTCTTGTCAATTACTTTACATCCGAGTAGTTTGTTAGATGCTATATTAGCTCTGCATTTTGCCATTTTCTTTATCTGCAACATGTTTTCTCTGTTATTTGTGTTTAGCTTTAATTTTTGGGGTTTGAAGCTTTGTCTTAACTGGTTAGCATTAACATATAAGCTACATAAGTTACTTATAATTTTGATAATGAATAAGTATTATTAGGTTACCATAACTCAAACCTATGGTTATTCTAATTCCTATTTCTATATTATCCAAAAAACATTGTGGAGCACTGAACTGAAATGATCAAAATATAATTTAGTAATTAGTAAATTACTAATGTTTGTATTCTCCAAATTTTGCTTACCACAAACAACACTCATTTGTTTGCAGCAAATAGGAGCCACTGAAAATTTCCATAGCAGAATTGATCTTCCTCTGAATCAAGTTCGTAGGAATTGAAAATGGTTTTAATTATCGCCTAGTTCATTGTTTAAATAGTTAAAACGTAATGCTACTTTTAGAAAAATTTAATGTTTCATGTTCTGCTTCTTATTCTTTTAAGAGCAGCTTACTTTTGTAGCAAATAAAGTATTGTCTGTCAAAGGTCTAAGACTCGACAATCTATAGAACACAAACACAAATACCAGACACGACGCTGACCCGTAGACATTGAATGTAACCACATATGTTGTGTCGTACAAGTGTCAGTTAGAAACACTTGTCAGACACACTTTACTATTATGTGTGGGGTCTTCATAGACAACAATAGCCGTCAAAGCCTTTTACTATTATGTGTGGGGGTCATGTCAGGCTCACAAATCAAATGGAGCCAAAAGACTAGAATGATTAAGCATATTTAAACATGATTTCTTCTCTGTTTTTATTAAAACAAGTTCATATTGACTTCTATATTAGGGTAGTGACTCTGCAGTCTGTGCTTGAATGCATGTAGACCAAGCATGGGTTGTTATGCCTAGAAATTAGTGTGCTATGTTGTGTTCGATAAAAATTGCCTGCTAAGAATCTTTATATATGAATTTCTAGACACCGATTTCTTCCATTTTAGTTCTAGGTAAATACTTGATCTATCAGACTAACAATATGCTTTTGAAATTCATGTCTGTACCCTTGCATAATTGTGACCAGTTTGTTAACTTTTAGTTATTACGCAGATCATAGAAAATTGTGTTGACCGTTTTCCAGATGAAGAGATATCTGAAATAGTAGAGCTGGTGGAAAAAATATTGCCAGCACCGCCCACCGAAGCGACACCAGAAGAAATTACCAAGGGTGGTGAAGAAGGTAATGAGATTAGTCAAGACCAAGCTGAAGGTGGAGAACAAATGGACACAAGTTGAGATCTAATTCTAACCTCAGTATTTTATGAGTATCACCAGAGGATCACACAAAGGTTGTTAGATAATAGTTTTCTGTGTTGGTGAAAATGATTTTATATGAAACTAGGCTAAGTCATGTAGTTGAAACTTTGGGGATTTTCGTACCCGGCTGACCGCTTTTTGATTGTGCTAATGTGTAAATATATTTACTATTTTTTTAGTATAATTTTGATTTATGTTATTTATGCACTAAAAAAATATTATATATATATATATATATAACTGTGCGTACATAACAATAAAGTAGAAAATAGAACGGCATAACCGTGCATACAAAATTCTTGTTGAAATATGATAGCACTTATTCTTTCCAAATAGATATAGAAGTTCATTCTTCTTGTAACCGTAAAGCAGTTTTCAAAGAGTAGAATTAAAAGAAAAAAAATTAGACGGATTTAACCCAAAAAATAATCAATCAACTCCAAGTGTAAAGTTGGAATGCATATAGGCTACACCAAACTATCATATCCTCTTTATTTATAGACGTATTGAAGTTTATAACCATATTAATTGATTCTAGATGTTGCGCATAATATTTAAGTTGCTGCCCTCTATGTTTGAGTACTAGCCGGTCGTCCATCCCAAATGTGCTCAGACCACCATACTTGTAGATTCTAAATCTATTTGATTATATAAGTTGAGGCATTTTTTTGTGACTATACAGGTCATATGAAATAGTTGGTCAGTGGAAAATCTATTTGACATGAGATAGTGTTCACATCTTCCCTTAAAAGAGATATTTTTTTTATTGCTTACAAAGTTGATGAGACGAAGCCAATTTGACTGGAAGTTTATTGCACAGCTTCGTCTTGCGATAGGACTTCTTCGCCTAGCGAAGGGCCTTGTGACAGCAACTCTGTTCCAAATTCAGTGCAGAAAATATGGGGTCTTAAGGGTTTTAACCTCCACACATAATTCTAAAATTCTGGACATTCCTTAACATACATTCCAACAGAAGATCTCAAGAGAAAGATCATAGCATCATTTTTAAGCACAAATTAACCACAAGAGACACGTTACATCAGCATACTTACAAATAATGTTTACACCACATACTATCAAGGTCAAAATAGTTTTTATCATATATTCTAAATTAACACATACTCATGAGCATCCCAAACCATATCCAAAACTCAATTCTCAACTTACTCATTAATGCGTTAAAAACATAAGATTTTCAGATGGTAGAGACATGTATATAAACTTAAAAGAAGATTTGTATTCTTATTTCTTATACACAACATACATGATACACTTCCTTTATCCTTTTGACCTCTTCCATTGATACTCACTTGAAAATATGTTACTCTTACAAAATATCCACCATCAACATTCTCTAATTATACATGCAAAACAAGAAATCATCTCAAATTTCCCAAGTTTCAACTCAGTACATAAGATCCAAAAAAGACCTAAGCACGCCTTACAAAGAGGTTTTGGGGGAGATTACTATGCTACCTTAAAAGACCTAATATGGGAAAGCCATAGAAGCTTGATGATGATCTTTTTTTTTTTTTTTTATGTTACCCGTGACATACATGATTTGAAATATCATCTCTTCAATTTAAAAAGAAGAAGCAAGCCTCGTTGATGTTATAATCTTGGTTGATTTGATCATTGATTTTGAAATATCCATAACCGAACCTGACCACAACTAACCGCTTTAAACTCTATTTTCCTCACCCAAAAATCCAAAATCCACATCAACTCCCCCGCTGCACCAGATTTGATCACGATTAGTTTGGGATTCAGTCGTAAGCAATTCTTGTTCACTCCTAATTGTATTTGCATCAATCATATTGTCCTCTGAAGATAAAAAAAATATGTAGTATGAACTTATTGAAATTTAGATTCCAATATTCTATCATATAGATTTCAAAACTTCGCCTAGGACTAGTCCCCATTGAGTCCAATGAGTGCCACCCTGCATTTCGAAAATAAATTAAGATAATATGTAATAGTGAACCATATTAATAAGTAGTAACTATTGTTTGATACAAAACCAACATACCTGGCAAAATACAGCAAATGGCTCTCTAAGAGGTCCATCACATGAAAGCTCACTTGTACTCCCATCAATGAAGGTTCCATCAGCAAAGATTACCTGAGAAGATTGATATCAAAGTTATTATTATCTGTTAGGACTTAGGATTGCAAAGTAATAATGAACAGCGTATAAGGACCAAAACATAATAAATTTGTGAGCAGACCTCTGATGCATATCCAGCAGTGATACCTGCAACTGGTTTGGTGTATGACCCCACAGGTGAGCTTCTCTGAACAGCCTCGCAGAAAGCGAGGAGACGCTGACGGCTTCCCAACTGTACGGCCTATTGGCATTGCAGAATAATTTTACTTATTGTCCGAATAATTATCATCAATATATTGAAAGAAACTCCCCAAGTGACTGGTTTTTGCCTACATACACAACAGCTTTTCTACCAAAAACAGAATTTTGCTAGTACTGCTGGTGACTTAACATAAAAATTAAAAATCAGATACAAGTTTCATATAGAAAGAAAAATAGCACAGGTTTAGCAAGAAAACCTGAACAGTATCACATCGGCGGACACGAGGGAGTGGCTGCACTTTGTATCCTTTAGATGCCAAAACTTCAGCAATCAGGAAGGAACCCTTGTAAAGAATAGGGAAATTCTCACTACCAGATATAAACAAGAAATGCATAATATCTTATAATTAAATGAAGGATCCGATACCTTGATTGCCTCCCCAACCATTTGAGGTGAAAGAAATAATCCCTGGAAAAAGGCTCTCATGATATCACCGGGAGTTGAACCACAATCCACACCAAGCCCAGGTGCAGAAAGGCGCGCTGCAGCTGCTTCGACCAATTTCTTTTTCCCAGCAACATACCCACCACATGGTGCAATTGTTCCACCAGGATTCTTGATCAAACTGCCAGCCATCAAATCTGCATCCTGCCAGCCAATGTAGAAATGTAATACTGCACATCTTGGAGTAAAGCAATACATAATGTGGCACAGTATTGCATACCACCATGGGAGGTTCAACGCTTTCCACAAATTCACCATAACAATTGTCCACCATGACTGAGCACTCAGGATTTTGCATCTGAACAATCAAGGGCAAGTCACAGAGCAAAAAATGAGAACATTTTGTGATGAGAAAAAAGATACAAGAGATGCAGAAAAATGATTTGTTGAAGTAAATATCATTTGGGTTTAAAATCTCAACAATAATGCTCTAAAATCATCCATCTCTTATATGGCACAATTTTCTGGTCTCTGATAATTTTAGATCACAGCAGGTATAAGTCAGATTTGTGCTAGTAGTATTCCAGTAATTATATTGGTAAAAAATGCTATGCAAAACAAGACTGTTGTAGGGAACTAACTATTAGTGGTTTCAATTAACAAAAACAAAGAAGCTGATATTAAGTTGATTTATTATTATAGAGCATGCCCCAACAATTAAATATAGCTTCTATTGTTATTATGGTATTTTAGACATGAGAAAATAAAAAAATAATTACAAAATATGTGAGCAGTTCATATTTTAACTCACAACTGTTGGAGTGGTTGCCTGGAATAATATTAGCTTTAAAGCATTAAAGCATAATGTAACAGTTTCAAAGAAAAGAGCACAACTATAAATCTTACTTTGATCATTTTTATCGCTCTCCCTATGTCATTAACACTCAAACTCTTACGCCATGAATAACCACATGACCTCTGTATGAGTGCGCATTTTGTTTCGGGTTTGACAGCATGCATCAGTGCATTCCAGTCAAGTCCACCATCCTCAGCAAGCTGATGGAAAAATGTCAAAGAAGATTCATAAAGAAGACAGATGAATTATATCTGGAAAAAAAGTATTAATCAGCATACCGGAACTTCTCGGTATTTCACCCCAAAATCTTGGAGGGAACCCAAACCACCAGAGTCCCTTTTCCCAATTACTTCCTCTAATGTGTCATAAGGAGCACCAGCAACTGCCAAAAGCTGATAGCTGTATTAGTCTAAAAACCTTATTCCAGTTACAAATTCAACAGAAAAACATTCTACACATAACTATAGTGCTAAACTGCTGGTAAATACGAAAAAACATAGAATACCAGAAGAAAAAATGTGTTACCTCATCTCCCGGCCTAAGGAGGGCAAATAAAGCACATGTGATGGCATGAGTACCTGAGAAGAACTGTTGACACATGAAAATATTACAAGTCTTGTATAGCCAACTTCAATAAGAACTGATATATATCTATAGCTATATATAAAGAGGATATCAAATTTTTGTGTAACTTTTTTCTTTTAATTTTACCTTCTATAGCTCTATTTGAACAATTTTATTTACAATTTTTCCCTTCTTTACTCAATCAAATGATTGTATAAAATTTTGTAATCTATAGCTATATAAAAAAGAGCAACTAAGTTTTGGTGTAGTCACTTTTTTCTTCCAATATAACTCTACATTTAAACTATATTATTTACAATTTTGCGATTCTTTACCTAATCAAATATAGTAACTGATTTTTCAAATATTGACATAAAATTTTGCAATTTCCCTTATTTTTATCTATAAAATCGGATAGACAGACACTATGCTAGTATAATATAAAGAAAAGAGGGAAAATGAAGAACCTGTGAACGAACAATAGCTGATTCGGCTCCAACAATTTGTGCAAAAGCCTGGTCAAGAGCTGCACGGCCACCAGCTTCATCATGACCATAACCAGTGGAGCCACCAAAGTGCTGATAGCAATATAACCAATTATAATCAAAATACATAAAATAATGAAACTATTCGTTTACAGACCAGTAATTAATCAAATGTGCAGAGTCTTTATATACAGAAAGCATTATTAAATCTCGAGCGATAATACCCGGTTCACATAAAAAAGATAGAAAAAAATGGAGATAGATTTTGTATTAATTAAATGAGAAAAATTATTACAATAATAGATACAATGAACCTTATATACTCAATTAAAATAACTAATTTCTAAGTAACTAACACCTAACTAATATAACTAACTTGTAACTAATTTTACATCTCTAATAATTATGGAAATGAAAGAACATGCTTATTATTAGATACAATATTAGTCGTCACACTACTAATTAATTAGTCTGAAAAACTAGTGTGACTAATATTGTATATAAATAGTTTGGTAACTTTTCATTTTCTTTTAATTATTGTATTTTTTAATATGCGTGTAAAAAATTTTAAACTTTTAAAAGAACACTCGTTGTGAGAGACGGAGGGAGAACATACATGAGATCCAAGTCGAGCATTGTGAAAAGCTTTAAGGACACGTGTGGTATTGTATGCAACCAAATTATCAACATCTCTGAACTCTGAATGCAATGCGTCCACAGCTTCTACAACCTTCAATGCAACCAAATTAGTGAGTCTTGTAATTATTAATAGAAGGGTGGTGTGAGAAAATAGAAGAGTACGTACCTCTGGAACGAAGGGATTGAGAGGAATAGAGAAGCGAGAGGAAGAGCGAACGGTAACCGTTGGAATGGAAGTTCGAACAGGATGCGTAGGATAACCAGATAAGGCGCACGTTAAGAGACACATTCTTCCTTACTTATCTTGCTTCTTCTATCTGCCTGTGGGAATTTTTTTTTTCTTCAATTTTTAAATACGCTTTACGACATCAACTTTTTTTATTTAAAAAAAATAGTAATAATTTACCACTCATTCACTTTTACTTTTCTAAACACATAAAAATATTATTTTATTATTTACTATTTGATAGTTAAAAATTATTGATATTTTGACAATTTTTAATTTAAAATAAAATTATATTTCAAAATTTTTGTGTTTCATCCAGATTTTTATTGTTATTTTTTATTTTCTTATGAGAAGAGGCCCAAATGTCAGAAGCCCAATATTAAATCTAACCAACAAAAACTAAAATTCTAAGGTGGTTTATTCTCGATGGTTCAAAAACAGAAGGTGGTTTGTTATCCTACTTCGATATTTTCAAAAGGTTTTAAATATATGTTCAAATTAGATTGATTAATTTAAATAAGTATTTTATATATTTAAATTGGTCAATTTATATTTTATATATTTGGATTGGTCAATTTAAATATATATTAGAGACTTTTAAAAACATTAAAAATAAGAGAATATATTTGGATTGATCAATTTAAATATATATTAGAGACTTTTAAAAACATTAAAAATAAGAGAATAATCCAATAAATTCAAATAATCACCCCAAACAAACTCATAAGACCACAATAATCAAGATATGGAGAAGATAAAGAAAACAAAAAAGATGAGAGAGATGAAATAAATTCTAATTTTAGTCCAAATCTCAAACGATGAAAAAAACTCTAATTTTGATTCATATCTCAAGCATATATTTATATATTGTTGAGTCACAAATAGTACATCACAAACTTCAAATGATATCGATATAGAATTTAACTTTATTTTGACATAAATAAATAAAAAAAAATCAACTTAACTAATAAAAATATAAATAAAGAATCAAACGTGACAAAAAATAATTATTCGAATAAATTAAAATAAAAAATAATTAAAAAACTAAAAATATAATTTAATCCAATATAAATTTTGAAACACAATGAATATGAAAACAACACGAGACGTTGCAAATTTTTTACTTAATACTTGGATCTTTTGACACAAGTTATCAAGCAAGTGCATGTTAATTTCGTAATTTTGAGTCCTTTTTTTTGGAATGTTTTTTCAAATGATTTAATAAATTCTCGTAGTTTTCTATCACGTTTCATTGGTGAAATGTTTTTTTTTACGAGAAAGTTAGATTAGAAATAATAATAAAATAACATATAATGTCTCATTTATTCTTATAGAATTTAATTTAAAATATGCAAACTAATTAAAATAAAAAACAAGTATTGCTATTATAAAATATAAAATAATTTATTTTATA
>JBBPBP010009779.1:5414265-5424394 GCA_037974735.1 Cicer chorassanicum
AAAATTACAAAAACAATTTGAAGTGTAGTAAAATATAAATGATTTTAATACAAAAAGTTAAAGTGTACCAAATTAAAAATAAATAATTTTCATCAAAAGGGATTTTGTCATTTCATGTAATATTGAAATAAAAAATTCTATTGAATAAATTAAAAGTTTAAATTTTCATCAAAAAAATTTAAAAAATAAAACTAAAACTTGTATAAAAATTACGAAGATATGAAAATTAATTATATTTTATTTTTATTTAATAAATTAATATGTGTAATTTTTTTCCTCAACTAGTCAACTATACTCTCTTTTTTCTTCACTTACGTGTTCACATATAAAGAGTGATTTTTTCTTCACTTACGTGTTCACATATAAAGAGTGATTTGAGACTAATTTTTATCTTAAATCATCCATCTATATCTTTTATTTTTATTTTTTATTGATCTAAATAAGCAATTTTTACATAAATATATTATGTCTTGGTTTTCGGTTAGTTCGCAATTCAAATATAATATTATTTAATTTTTCAATGTCGTTTTATTTTGTTCAAAATTGATAAATTATATTTTATTCAGATCAAACAGATATTTCATTGCCCTCAGTGGTAGATCCCTAGATAGAGAATCGAATCATATCAAATATGTTAGGAGAGCTTAAGTAGAGTCTCTTTAACCTCTGTTTAGAAGAGTAAAATCATCATCGAAGTGGAGTAACCAAATAAGAAGAAAACTACACCAATGAATCAAAAGAAGCCGACAAAAATTAAAAAGTTACTCAATAAAGTGAAATACTAAATCCTAAAGACACTAGAAAGATTAAACATGAGATTTTTGAAGGAGATAACAAATTCACGCAAATTAAACTATAGTAGTTAGGAATATTATGGCCCTTTATTGTTTTATCATGTTAATTAGCACCGCATATAGTGGTACTTTAATATCATTGTGGTTTATGACATGGCCATGAAATCACCGATTCTATGTCTCTTTTTTTGGTCTTCTGTACCTATTCCCATGAAAATATGACTCATCATAAAAAAAAGGTTGGACTCTTCTAAAGGAGTGAACTTTTGAGGATAAAATTGCAATAACGGTTGATTGATTAATTTCACCCTTAAGCCTTTTAAAAAAATATCCTTGAAATCTTCATTTCTTTTTCATCCATCAAAGGATGATTTAGAGTTATTATAAGTAATTTTATTTTATTTTTTCAATTTATTTTTTCACAAATATATTTTTTTTGCTTTATGTTTTATTTATGACTTTTTATGAATACAACGTTGTATTTTTTAAAATTTTGACGTAAGGTATTATGTATGAAGATAGTATTTGTAAATTAATAGTATGAAATTTCAATTTAAAACTATTGATTTGTTAGTCTTCAACTATGAGTGAAAATCTTCTTAATGTTAGATCGTAAGATGTAAATTTTGACTGAATTTAGTCTCTTTATTTTATATATCTTTGTAATAGTATTTATTTTATTATTGATAAAATATTATTTTTCTTGTAAAAAAGAAAATCGCACTTTATCCTTTAGAGTACATATTTCTCACTTTAAAAATTTTGATGTTACAAAAATAAATCAACATTAGGCAAAGCAAAGGTTCGATGAAGAGAGACATTTTAACTAATTACCTCTAATTGTAATTGATTAATGAAATGTTAGAGACATTTTGACTAATTTCCTCTAATTAATTATTATTGATTAATGAGATGTTACTCTCCGCTTCTTTTTACACGTTGTTTTTGTAAAATAATTTTATTTTTATTATGTTATTATTTTTAAAATTTAAAGTAACATTAATTTTTGTTTTATTAATATTATTAAATTCTTTTATCATTTTCATAACATATTTGATGAAGTTTTATTTTTATTGATTTTAATAGCAAACTTTGATCATTTCTAAAGTATGATGTAGATTTTTCTATTGTGTTGATAGGTCTACGTCTCATGCAATGTTCCCAAAGTAATTACAATTTTTTTATATATAGTTTAGCAATCTATTTAAAAATCATCAAATTATAGATAAAAGATCTCTAGAGTGGATAATCTAATATCTCCTTGATATGTATTTTTTGACAGGCTTGTAGTTATAAATATATCTAGCTGTTCAACACTTCAACTAACCCTTGTCTGTGTCTCCCTTTCTCTCTAATCTCTCACATCTTTTAAGAAGCAAAAACAACAGTAATATCCAACCCAAATGATACGGATATAATTAGTGGTACTTGTTAGTACTAAATTACCAATGCTACATACAAAAGCAAAAACATTGTTTTTTATATATAAAGCAACAATTTTAATCATAGCTAAATAAATGAGTAAGTTTCCCATAATCACATGACTAAATGTATAGTGTTTAGATACAAGAAATATTATTTTTAATAATAATAAAAAATTTATTTTACTTTTTGTTGATGTTTAAAAAAGACAAAATAACTTCTGAAATTTTTTATGTTTCACAAAAGTAATAATTTGATTTTTTTTATGTTTTTTTATGATATTTATATCCTTTAAGTTTAGTTTAGTTTCCGTTTAAATCCTTTTAAGTTTTTATTTTCTCGATTTGGTCTTTTAAATTACATTATGTTTATATCGCTAGTCTTTTATCTCACTTTCAACAACGACTAATGCAATTGAAACCGTCTTATCATAAAATCTTTACCAAATGTTACAAGAATAAGTCTTTATATTAATCATTTAGATAACAATCATGGAACCTAATAAATGATCTATATTTTTTTAATTTTTCTACAACTATTTAGATATGTATAACTTCTAAAATCTTGATATACATATCTATCCACATAATTAATATCAATAACTTCATTCACTTGAAAAGTAGTTTGAATAATCAACTCACTGCATTTTTTGCTTAAGTTTTTAATAGTAATTCGAGAAATTTTTTAAATTTAATAGACTACATGCATAATTTAATCTAACTTAAATATTAGTAGTAAAGAAAATATAACTTACATATATAATTAAATCGAAAACATAAAAACTTAAATAATCTAAGCAAAACTGAATTACACTTAAAGAATTACAATGTTATAAAAAAAACCAAGCAATTGCTTTCATGATACATAGAAAAATCCCATGTATTTTGCCTTAAAAAATATATTTTTTGTGTGTCTAAACAATAAACACTATATATTTCGTGTTGAGATAACACAATATTAACTCTAAATTAATATTATAGAAACTAAACAAATACGGACAAAACAAAAAAAAAAGAAGCCAAAAACAAATTAATAATATAAAAAAATTAAAAAGCCCTTTCCACAAGCACTTTCAGTATAAAAGTACTACAGCTGTAGACAAATAGTATTATGAGATTGCAGATCAAATTAAACTTATACATTTTGCCAATTTGTTCTATTGGGGCCACGACTTCTTAATGCAAAAATATTGCAATCTAACAACTTGCATGAAAGATTTTAAAACAATTAATTTCATATTGCAAAAAGGGATTTGTTTCGGATCCAAACATATTAATTATAATATAGTAGCTACGTGAGTGGGCAACCAAAATATGTTATTCACATATAGTAAGTACCATGTACGAGAAATGATGTCTTAGTATAGTACAATTTTAAAGATAAGAGCCAAACGTGTAGAGCATTTTATATAGTAATAATTGATTTAATCTAAGTAACAAAGGCACCAAATAATTAATTTCAAACTTTAATAAATAAAAGCCAGATACCATATCCAACAATATATTATATAATTTCCCTATATATAGTCCCCTGTCTAGGATAATATAACAACCTACAAAAAACATGTATGCTTCTACTTCCTTTAATTCACAACTCATCCATGAACTTCTTGTGGAATCCCACACAAGAAGGTTACTCTTCCAAGACCCAATTGATCATCTAACGTTAACCAACTCCTCTATATCCACAAACAACCATAATTCAACATATTCATATTTTGGAGATCGCGAATTTGATTCAAATGTTGTGATGATACTTGCAGTTCTATTATGTGCTCTTATTTGTTCACTAGCATTAAACTCTATCATAAGGTGTGCCTTTAGGTTTTCTAACATAGCCATCAACAATAACTCTTTAAATTCTAGCAACAACGATTCACCTCAATTGGTCAACAAAGGTATTAAGAAGAAAGTTCTTAAAAGATTTCCCGTAGTCAAATATTCGGTTGAGTTGAAATTGTCAAATTTAGACATAGAGTGTGTGATATGTATATCAAAATTTACAAATGGTGAAAAAGTGCGCATTTTGCCTAAATGCAATCATGGTTTTCATGTTCGTTGCATTGACAAATGGTTAAGGGAACACTCATCATGTCCCAAGTGTAGACAATGTCTTCTTGAAACTTGTCGGAAGATTGTTGAATTGCAAAAACCATCGGTATTGCCGGTGCCAGAAACCATTATAAGTATCCAACCACTACAACCGGAAACTTTGGAACGCAACTTCAGATAAATATAAACTAGTATAATAGATTTTGACTAAAAAAAGTGATGTAGATTAAATTATAAAAAGAGTTCATATTTGTAAAAAATTTCAAAATTTAATATATTGTATAAAAGATTATTTATACAATTAATCACATATATCAGGTGTAAAACGTAAACCATTCAGCAATTAATGGTCTCGTTATTTTTTTATTTTAAAACTAATATCATCAAATATATTTATATTTAACTCATTAAATTAATATGTGACTAGTATATTAATTTTTAATTGTTTTATAATTGTGTGTATGCTTTATACATTTTTCCACATATATAAAACAATATATATAATTATAACAATAGTTAGTGAAATATAAGTCAATGACACACAAAAGCAATAAATATTAAAACAATAAATTATATTATATAAAATATGTTTTATTTTATGAAATTTATCATATGCCACATGTCAAATCCCGAACCATTCAATATTAATGATTCTTTTTTTCTTCTATCACCTAAAAATAGATAAAAAATAAAAGGAGAAAAATAAAGTTTGAGGAGTATCAATCCTAAAACGAGAATTATAATACTCAAACACTTTTGATTTTTTTTTCGTAGTTAAAATTGATTATGACAAGAGTCACTTTCGTCACCATTTTTACTCTAAAAATTATTCAGGATGTGTATATCATGTGCAACATTTGAATTGCAAATTTGTTTGATTAAAATTTAGTTTATGATCTATTACTATTTCTTTATTCACCGCTCCATCACTTCAAATATCAATAATTAATACACATATATGAGAATCATTGTTGTTCCTCTCTATGTATTATGTCAACTCATTTGATTATTAGATGTTTGATAGCAAAAACCATTTTTTCAACAGTTGAACAAATCCTACATGATGGTCGATTGACAATATTTACATCATTAGTTAGTTGCAAAGTTGTTCCTGATAAGTTAGACAAAATTTTGCTAAAGACTTTAGGATAATAATATTATTAGGAGAGACAACCTTAAAACTAATATTATCCTTAATATTAAAATCAATATTCTTAATTAAATCTTCATGCATGAAGTCCAAAAAATAATTAGTTCGTGATGCTCATTTGTTGGGTACTTTGTTGTCTCTAACATTGACTTCCTCTAACTCACTAGTTTGTTGAAAATCAACATATTTAATTTTCTCTATCAAAACCTCAGTAGTTTGTTGACCAATGCATTGACAAAAAGAATAAAAAGAAGACAATTTTTCAAATTCTAAATAAATAAATAAATAAAATTAACCATGTCATTCCACTAGAATGTTATCATGCAATTTATGAAACAAATCAATTTCCACAAAGACACGACCAAAATTGCACTTATTTATAGCTTTATTTAGGGAAATAGGAACTCCAACACCTCATCATCACACAAAAATAATTTTAGGTCATCAATATTCTAGAAAAAAGTCAATAATGATAATTTAACATTAATTGAGTATGAGTTTGTTGTTGCTTGTTAGAAAAAAAATATAAAATCCATTAAAAGAAATATAAAATATCTGATTTCAAGAACCATATTGTCCTAAAATCTCTTTAAAAGAGAATTTTTTTTTCATAATATCATTTAAAAAAAAAAATCAAATGTCATAAACTACGGACCCAACTTTCAAATAACACCCATGAAAGTGTTTTTTAAGCCTTGTAATCTAGTCATCATGTATTCATCTTCTGTAGCTAATCTTTAATATATGGTTTAGATAGGAAACCGGAAAATTTTATTTAAAATTTGTACAAAAGATTTAATTACACCATCACCAATAATTTAATTTTTTGCATCAGCTCGCGTTCTCACACTATGTGGTTCATTTACTTCCACCACCACGTGAAATGAAATTTGTTTCTCAATATTCATCGTACTCTCTCATCATAGACCAATCGTGCATCATGATCAAGAGATGATGCACATGTTGAAGCATGAGATGTGTATCTCTCATTAGATGATGTCATCTCCGCATGATCCAAATTCTATGTTGTATGATCTATTGTGAATAGGATGACTCCCCAATGACATTATATTAAACCTATCTTTATATTAAGGTAGAGTTGTTAATAGTATATTGTTAGTTAAATATTTTTAATAATTCAACAGTTTAAAAGATTATTATAAAATAAAAGAGTTTTATCCTGTTTGGAAAAGTAAAAGCATCAATGAAGTGGAGTAATATCTAATAACAACCCAATAAATGCGCACAATAAATCAATGAAAAGAAGATCGGAAAAGGAGCCTATAAAAGCCAAAAAAGTGTAATATTAAATCCTAAAAATACAAGAAAGATCAAACATAATATTTTGAGTATGAGATAATATAATCCAGTTAGCGTAAAATAGTAAACTATATACGGGAATATTATTGTACTTTATTGTCGTGTAAATTAGCACCACAAATAGTGGTTAATTCTTTGAAATTTTAATGTCATTGTGGTGTATGACATGGACTTGAAATCACCAACTCTAGATCTCTTTACGGTCTTCTATATATATTCCCATGAAAATATGACACTTATAATCAAAAAGGTTGGACTCGTCTAAAGGAGTTTACTTTAAAGTATAAAAATGCAATAACTGTTGATTGAACATTTGAACTATACATGAATTTTCTATTGATCCATGATTAATTTCACAATTTATCCTCTTGGGTACATATTTCCCACTTTAAAAATCTAGACTACATGTCACACAAAAAATATCAACATTAAAAAATCTTGTAAAGAAAGATATTTTAACTAATTACTAATTAATTTTTGGATATTTGATTAAATTCATAAGTTACCATTTGTCGATATTTTAATACAATTTAATTGTAACGAAACTACTCTACTTAAAGTTTATTATGCACATTTAGTAAGAAAAATAAAAATAAAATAAAGAACTTGTTGAATCAAACAATTTTACCAAAGTTGTTATGTTGGGAGTTCGAAACATCGAAAGCATCAAAGAATCAAATACTTAATGATCACAAAGACTTTGATATCGCATTTTCATCCAAAATTCTTAAAGGCATTGGTATGAGATATATTTCTAATATTTTATCCATTTACAGCCAATGTGCGACTAATCACTCACATTTGAATACGACAATCTCTCTCAAGTGTGAGTATAGGGGCGAAGCCTAGATGTTTGATGAGGTGGCTTTGACAATCCAAAAAATAAATAATTATATTTTTATATTTAACTATTCCAATAATATATATTTAGATAACTCAAATAATTTAATTTGTCAAAAATTAGGAAAAATAAAAAAAAATTAAAGATTATCAATTGATTGGTAAATATATATCTTTTGATTTGTTACAAAGTGAGTTTTGTAAACAATGAAAATTATAAAGACAAAACTCATAAACAAACAAGACAATGAGTATCTTGCAAATAATTTATTGTTCACGTTGAAAAAGACAATATTAGTCTATCTATGAGTACAAAATCAATTATAAATGAATTTGACTCTTTAAAGTGTTGTTAAATTCGATTTTCTTAAAACAACTATTGTTCATTTTTATTTTTTTTGTGATGCTTTAATTTACATTTTATATAACTAATTGAAAATTATTGTCAATTTTTAAGCTAATAGGTTAAGTTAATTTTATATTTTAATTTTAAGAAAGCATTTTTTTTTAATATTTAATCCGCTCATAAAACTTATATTAGTCTACTATGGTTGATCCGTAAGTACTTTAATATGTTATAATGAAAGCAAATTAAGAAGCTAAACAAATCAATAAACGAAAAATAGAGTCCTTTCCCACCAGCATAAAAGTACTATAGCTGTAATAGACATATAGTATTACGAGATTGCAGATCAAATTATAAGCTTAAACATTTTGCCAATTTGTTATATTGTTGTCATTAACAATACCCCGCTTTAATTAGCAACCACGCCTTCTTAATGCAAATATATTGCTATCTAACAACTTGCATGAAGATTGTAAAACAATTAATTTCATATTGCAAAAAGGGATTTGTTTCGGATCCAAACATATTAATTATAATATAGTAACTAGGTGAGTGGGCAACCAAAATATATTATTCACATATACTAAGTACCATGTACGAGAAATGATGCATTAGTAGTATAATTTTAAAGATAAGAGCCAAACGTGTAGAGCATTTCATATAGTAATAATTGATCTAATCTAAGTAACAGGCAAACTAGGCACCAAATATATATATATATATATATATATATATATATAGTTAATTTCAAACTTTATTATAAAGCTAGATACCATATCCAACCATATATTATATAACTTCCCTATATATATAGTCTTTTATCTATAGGACAAATATAACAACAACCTTCAAGCTATAATTAACTATCTCATCAAGTAAAGTTCCCCAACAAAAAACATGTATGCTTCTACTTCCTTTACTTCACATCTCCTCCATGAGGTTCTTGTGAAATCACACACAAGAAGGTTACTCTTCCAAGACCCAATTGATCATCTAACATTAACCAATTCCTCTGTTACCGCAAACAACCACAACTCAACAGACTCATACTTTGGAGTTAGTGAATTTGATTCTCATGTTGTGACGATACTCGCAGTCCTATTGTGTGCCCTTATTTGTTCACTTGCATTAAACTCCATCATAAGGTGTGCCTTTAGGTTTTCAAATGTAGCCAACAACAATGACTCTTCTTCAAATTATAGCAACGATCATTCTCCTCAATTGGTCAACAAAGGAATTAAGAAGAAAGCTCTTAAGACATTCCCCATAGTAAAATATTCAACAGAGTTGAAACTACCAAGTGTAGACGCGGAGTGTGTGATATGTATCTCAGAATTTAGAAGTGGTGAAAAAGTGCGCGTTTTACCTAAATGTAATCATGGTTTTCATGTTCGTTGCATTGACAAATGGCTAAAGGAACATTCATCATGCCCCAAATGTAGACAATGTCTTCTTGAAACTTGTCAGAAGATTGTTGGGTCGCAACAACCATCTGTGTTGCCAGTACCAGAAACCATTATAAGAATTCAACCACTAGAGCCCGAAGCCTTGGAACGAAACTATAGAGAGATATAGGAATTCAACCATCTTAATGACTTCTATTAGATACACTAGTTAGTTAGTTAATTAGTTACGTTAGATAGTCACACTAACTAGTTGTTCTTCTCATTTACTATATAAATCTTATGTATCCTTGATATAATTGATTATCATTATCAATACAATTTTATATCATAATTTTCTATACTTCTCTCTCATCAAAGACTTTGATCAAAAATAGTAATATGATATCACAAATTACTCTATGAGCTACAAAAATCCCAAACAATCTACTTATGTCAATATATTAGGTTTCAGATGGTGCTCCTAATAATGCTGCATCTCTAGAACCTCCCCACACGAATGCACCACAATATCAACAACTAATTGCATTTTCTCAGGCTCAAATGAATCTTACGCATGTTTGTTGAGACGAAACGGAAGAATTACTAAGCATTCAACGTGTTAAATAATTTTGGTTAAAAAAATATGCAGAAGAATTTACATAATAGAAGCAAGAGGTACGTATCACACTCAAATCCAGCCACTACTCTGTGATGGAACCAATCAACAATGGCTACCAATAACTCTGTTATGATGTAGACCGTGAACAATGCAAAGCTTGACATTAGCCTCTATTTTACAATAATGGGGCAAAATAAAAAAA
>JBBPBP010009779.1:5424445-5447794 GCA_037974735.1 Cicer chorassanicum
AAAAAAAAAAAAAAAAAAAAAAAAGGCGTGCCATTTACTTTAATTAAAATAAAATGAAATAAAGAAAAAAATAGAGAACACAATAAGGATAAATGTGACATTCCATGTAGTTTCGTAGGATCATATTCGTACTAAATAGCATTATTGTTTGTTAAATTGTGTTATATCTAATTGATGTGTGATCGACGTATCTATAAGGTAATGTTTATTTAACATGTCACATGACTAATTATTTAAAAGTATATGAATATAATTAATTTTTTCTTTAAGGGACTTAATTATAATTTTTAATAAATTTAGGGACTCAATTATAAATTTTTTAAATTCAAGAATCTACTTATAAAACTCCATATAGATAAGGAATCACTAGAGTAGTTTAACCGACACCCCTATAATTTAAATCCAATATGAAGACATAGCATATGCATGTTGATCAATTTTTCATCTTTATAGGGCACCATGAGCTAAAAGAAGCAAGCTAATCTAATATCTCGTTGATATAGTGGTAGTTAGATAAATACAACTTTTATATATAATCTAGCTGTTCAACTAACTGTTGTCTCTTTCTCTCTTATCTCTCACGAAATATGAGTGCCAATAAACAATAGTGAGATCCAACCCATCAAGATACGGATCCAAGTAGTGGTACTTGTTTGTACTAATGCCACATACAAAACCAAAACCAAGACCTTATTGCAACCTTTTGTCTTCCGCGGTTACTAATCACACTATGTACCCTACTCCAACATGTTATAATCAAATCAAAGATAAAAAGCCAAAAAAAAAAAAAAAGAGCCCTTTCAACAAGCACTTTCAGCATAAAAGTACTACAGCTGTAGACAAATAGTATTATGAGATTGCAGATCAAATTAAGCTTAAACATTTTGCCAATTTGTTCTATTGTTGTCATTTAAAATACCACGCTTTAATTACGAACCACGATTTCTAAATGCAAAAATATTGCAATCTAACAACTTGCATGAAGATTGTAAAACAATTAATTTCATATTACAAAAGGGATTTGTTTCGGATCCAAACATATTAATATTTTAATAGAGTAACTAGGCGAGGGGGCAGCAATAATAATATATTATACACATATAGTATTATGTACGGGGAAAGGAATTATGCATCAATAAGTTTTCAAGATAAGAGCTAGACGTGTAGAGCATTCATATAATCATATAGTCATTGATTTAATTCACGTAACAAGCAACTGAGCACCTGTACCCAAAAAAAACAAGCAACTAGGCACCAAGTAGTTAATTTCTTCAAACTTTAATAAAAAAGCAAGATACCATATCCAACCATATAGTATATAACTTCCCTATATATAGTCTCTTACCTATAAGACAAATATAACAACCACCATCAAGCTATAATTAACTAACTCATCAAGTTAAGTTCCCCAGCAAAAAACATGTATGCTTCTACTTCCTTTACTTCACATCTCCTCCATGAGGTTCTTGTGGAATCTCACACAAGAAGGTTACTCTTCCAAGACTCAATTGGTCATCTATCATTAACAAACTCCTCTGTTTCTACAAGTAACCACAATTCAACTGACTCATATTTTGGAGCTCGTGAATTTGATGCAAATGTTGTAATGATACTTGTGGTTCTATTGTGTGCTCTTATTTGTTCACTTGTATTAAACTTCATCATTAGGTGTGCCTTGAGATTTTTAAATATAGCCATCAACAATGACTCTTCTTTGAATTCAAGTGGCAACCAATCACCAGAATTGGTCAACAAAGGTATCAAGAAAAAAGCTCTTAAGACCTTTCCTATAGTGAAATATTCAACTGAGCTGAAACTGCCAAGTTTAGATATAGAGTGTGTGATATGTATCTCAGAGTTCACAAAAGGTGAGAAGGTGCGCATTTTGCCTAAATGCAACCATGGCTTTCATGTTCGTTGCATTGACAAATGGCTAAGAGAACACTCATCATGTCCCAAGTGCAGACAATGTCTTCTTGAAACTTGTCAGAAGATTGTTGAGTCACAACAACCAATTGTGTTGCCAGTTCCAGAAACCATTATAAGGATCCAACCATTAGAGCCCGAAGCTTTGGAACGTAACTATAGAGAAATATAAGCTAATTAATTACTCTCTCTTAACCTTCATAGTTTTAGTTGAGCAAGAAAATTCAAATTCAAAACCAATTAACCATAACCATTGTGGTGGTTAATGGGTGAATTACATGTTTGAAACTTTCTTTTGCTTTATTTTAATCTCAAATGTAAAAATACACTAGTTAAAGTTAATTTTGATAAGATTGTGTTAATTATTTGATGTTTTAACCGATAATACAAATATATTGTGGTCAACAATTTTATTTGGTCAAAAGATACACAGGAAGAAAAGAACAAATAATAATAAATCATAGTAACTTCATATTTTACTATAAAGTCAGCACATTAATTTTCTTTTATTAACGATTTTGCAACTTAACTATTCACACCAAATGAAATATGTGGTGAATACTTTGAACCAAAGCAACGTAAATTAAGGGGTCACGTTGGGATAGTCTCAATAATCAGGTTAATGACATTCAAAGTATCTAACAATAATTCATAAGCGAAGAATAGTATATACTAAATCCAATATTGACACCAAGTTAAAGACCATGATAAATAGCAAGTAGATCTAAATGAATGTCATTAGAGTAAACAAAATATCATGCAAAGTCTACAATCAAAGTACCAGCTACATTCCAACTCTACCTAGGTTTTCTAAACAACTACCATAGACATCAGCTAAAATTTGAATTTATTTTATTAGTGAGCCAAAGCCAACATTACAACAGATATGTCATTTCATTTAGAAGTCGATTAAAATTGTTATTTAGAATCACTTACAACCTCTACGATTCATACTTTCCATCAGTTGAATCCTCGACATGCATGGAATTCTGACAAAGGAGTAATTTTTTGATGAAAACGCATACAACACGTCCTTCTTAGGAACAATCAATCAAAATGTTTTAATTAATACAATGAACACACAAAAATAAATCTGATGTTTTCTCACCGTCTCTATAAAACTAAAATAACTCTTCTCTGGTTCTCTCTCAAATTCAGATCATCCAGCTATTGCTCATTTCTCTAACTGTATCCTTATTTACCATTTTCTTATTCAAACACCACCATACTCCTCTATCTCTCTTTGTGTGTTTTTGTTATTTTATAAAAGATAGTTCATATCAAACTTTAATAAAATAAAATAAAAATAAAGCACGATACTATATCCTATAATATATTATATAGTTCGGTGTCACGTGATACCAAAATATGATGTAACAAGTCATGTCGTCATGTCACCTAATATAGATGAGAGGATGGTGGACTAAAACAATGGAAATCTTCAATTGCAAGGATAAAATCTAAAAACAAATTCAAAGGAATAAAACTAAAACTGGACAAAATCACAGATAACCAACCCTCAAAGAAACAACTTTTACCCTTTTAAATTATAAACTACTTATGGAAAAGTACAATCATGTAAGAAGTGGGGTGGGGTGGGGTAACCCGTAAAGACAAACACCAAACCAATGAAACAAAAAGAAGCCTAATAAAGCCAAAAGTAAATTATTCAATTATGAAAAATCAAGAAAAATCAAACACGTACAAGATTCTGGAAGAAGATAATGTAAATGAACTACAAGTAGGAATAATGTGGTTCTTTTCTCATATGTTAACTTCAAACTTTGTAATTTTAATATAACTGTGATATGTGACATGGTATTGAAATCACCCATTCTCTTTTTCAGTTTCCCCAATAGGATGAAAATATGACACTTAACAGTTATCATCAAAGAATTTAACTTTTCTGAGGTGAATGAGTGCACTTTAGAGGATGAAACGCATTTCCGGCCAGTTAAAATGTATTTACATGCATGAAAAGAAAAATTAAATTAAAAAAATATCAATAATTTGTTTATCAATCTAAGGTTATTTTTCAATACTATTATGTAAAATTAATACACCAACAGTTATATTTTCCACTCTATTCTATAAAGTAAACCCCTATAAAATTTGTATTTTTTTAACTGGATATCATGTGTGTGCAACTACAAAGACTAAATTTGATTTTTA
This sequence comes from Cicer chorassanicum, assembly GCA_037974735.1. Lineage (NCBI taxonomy): Eukaryota > Viridiplantae > Streptophyta > Magnoliopsida > Fabales > Fabaceae > Cicer > Cicer chorassanicum. The sequence goes on from JBBPBP010009779.1 coordinate 5,428,544, forward strand.
ACTAATATCATCTAGATGCAACTAAAAGACTAAAACACCTATTGTTATGATTCAGAATATTGGGGAAAAGTAGCACTATTCATTAACAAAATGCAAAAAATGGCAGGTAACATCACAACCGTCATTTAAAGAAGTTTGACAAAACATTCTAACAACATCAATTTTCGGAATTCGTTTGGGATTGTTACCAAGAAGAATTCCTTTCTGAAAGATAAAAGTTATTTTCAATACTTAATTGCAATTTTACTTTTCCTTTACAATTTACTTTATTTAGTTTAAGTTTATAGATATTCAATTTCAGACTAAGATATTTTTCTTTTTGCAATAAAGATCTAATTTTTCAAGTGGAGCCATTTATTTTAATCGGATAAAATCTCACAATCAACAATTCAAAATATAAATTTAACAAATGGAGTGTACTCCATAAAATATATCTTTATAATATTTATCATGATTTTGGTATTAATATGATATTAATTCCTATTCAAAAGTGGCTTTCAAGTAAAAGATATAAAACAATCAGTCAAAAGTTCAAAACTATTTCCATCATATTTTGATTATATATTATATATTTAGTAGATAAGATATCCTCAAACAATGACATAAATCAAGATAAAAGATATGCAATTCATTTTCCTATAGCTTCTTTCACTTTTGCTATCGTAACATGGAAGTAGTTAATACAGTACTCGTTAATAATTCTATGGCCATTACTGTCAAAAAAAAAAAAAATCCATGGCCATTCGATGGTTGATGTTAGTGTTTTTGAACCCCAACTTGTTGTGTTGCACGAGTACCAAAAGCAAGTTTGCAGCAAAGAAAACAAAAAACCTTTTCCCCTACACTTTCTCGTGGGACATTACACACCTGTCCACTTGGCTCAATTTCTTTCCCTCGTAGGGACCCAAAATATGAGACATTGAATTAAGTCTTTAAAAGTCTTAAATACTTTTCTAGCAACAACTCAATCCTTCAAAAAAAAACTCATCCCTTCACTATTTCTTAATGAGCTTGCTGGGTCCTGGCTTATAGCGGGAAACAGCAATCTCCTGTGATATCTAACATATATATAATAATTTATGAAAACTAGTTGCCACCCGCCACATTTTGCTTCGCATAAAGTGGAATTAAAATGGACCCAATTTGATTATAAAGCCAAACTAAATCAAATAATATACAAAAAGACATAGTGATCAGTGGAGAAAAAAGATCAAAATACAATAAAATAAACCGCCATACCCCTAAAGAATATTATAATTAACAAGCAACTAGCTAGGCACTTTTCCTAAACAAACAACTAGGCACCAAATACTAATAATAGTTAATTCAAACTTTAACTAAAGCCAGATACCATATCAATTCTACCATATTAACTTCTCTATATATATAGTCTCCTAGGATAGGATAACCAACAACTCTCAATCTCAAGCTCTAATTAACTAACTCTTCAATATCCCCAACAAAAAACATGTATGCTTCTACTTCCTTTAATTCACAACTCATCCATGAACTTCTTGTGGAATCCCACACAAGAAGGTTACTCTTCCAAGACCCAATTGATCATCAATCAATAGCCAACTCCCCTACTTCTACAGACGGCCACAATTCAACAAACTCGTATTTTGGAGTTCGTGAATTTGATGCCAATGTTGTGATGATACTTGCAGTCCTATTGTGTGCTCTTATTTGCTCGCTTGCGTTGAACTCCATCATAAGGTGTGCCTTGAGGTTTTCAAATATAGCCATCAACAACGACTCTTCTTCAAGTTCGAGCAGCAACTCGTCACCTCAATTGGCCAACAAAGGAATCAAGAAGAAAGCTCTTAAGACATTCCCTACATTGAGCTACTCAACTGAGTTGAAGCTACCAGGTTTAGATGCAGAGTGTGTGATATGTCTATCAGAGTTTGCGAAGGGTGAAAAGGTGCGCCTTTTGCCTAAATGCAACCACGGTTTTCATGTTCGTTGTATTGACAAATGGCTTAAGGCACACTCATCATGCCCTAAGTGTAGACAATGTCTTCTTGAAACTTGTAGAAAAATTGTTGGATCACAACAACCAACTGTATTGTCAGTGCCAGAAACCATTATAAGGATCCAACCACTGGAGCATGAAGATTTGGAACGTAACTATAGGGAAGTAAGCTGATTAACCATATTCAACGTGGTAGTTATTAAATTAGTGTTCATTACAGTTTGTAACTTTTAGGTGCTTTGAGCTCAAATGTAAATATACATTAGTTAACAATTTGAGTGCATATTTTTCAACAATATTCTGCAGTAAGTAATTATTTGAACCGTTAATATAAAGCACATTAAAAAAATTAATTTAAATAGATATTCTTTTTTTTACTCAATTTAAATAGATTTTCAAATCAAGTGGTTTTTATGTAAATTATAATTCTAGTGACATTATTGGGAAATTTTGGGATAAGAATAAAGAGATCGATGTATACTATTTATATTTAAAGTGCACGTCATTATCAGTGACTTTTGATAATATTAATGGTAAAACTTTAATATATGCCAAATGATTTTATTGCTAAAATTAAGCGAAATGTAAAACATCCTAGCCTAGGATGTTTGATCAAATTTTAGGAGGGGAATAAAAATTTTCTTTCAATTGATTTTGCTTCCCACCGTTTTGAGAAGAATTTAGACGGGAGGGGAGAGACTCAAGATAATTAAAAAGTCATTTAAAATCTCCCTTCCTTTAAACCAAACAAACCAAACACAAAATCATTAAAAATTCATCTCCTTCCTTCTCCTCCTTTGAACTAAATATTTCTCTACTTCCCTCTTCTCACCTCCCCTCCATTAAAATCTATGGCTTTTCATTGAACCAAATGGACCTTAAAGTGGCATTTTTAATAGCACAAACTAATAAATTTTATTGGTTCAGGAACGAGTTAGTTACAAATACAATCATTCAAACATGATTTTGAAAACATATAATGTGATGTTATCTAAATGCTTATTACAATGAATTTGTTAGAATCACAATGATCTACAGTGATTCAGACAAACCTATTTCATACCAAACATCAACTGAAAAATGACTTTTAATCAAGTTTAAGTTTTACTTGGTTATGAAAGTATATCGAGGTTGAGTAAAAGAAAAAGTATGTTGAGAAGTGAAAAAAGAAAAATTATGTATTCAGTTGGGAATTTTCTACTAAAAATAACTTTAACACGTATAAAAAAACTTTTACACATGTCAACCTTTAATACTTGTATTGGTTAACTTCAGTCTCGTGAAAGTATTGAAGTTTAACATGATCTCTCTCTAACAAAAAAAACCCTCTAATTAACAAAATGACGAATTGAATTGAACAGGTGAACAGATAAGGAACAACCAAATAAGACAAGCAACCACTTGGATTTAGGTTATAAAACATTTGGTCCCATCAAGTGTCATGTGATGAGCAACTGGAGGTGTAAATAGCGGCTAGAAGGAAAAACAAAACAAAATTACAAAGTGGCGTACTTTATTATCCAGTCAATGGAGCATATATAGGTTAAATGGAAGCTGAGGCGGAAACCACATATTCAATCTCCAATCAAATAAGTATACTGTCTAAATAAAAGGGTAGTAATGTAGTAACATATCATAGTATATAGCTCCCACACAAAGAAGACTCATTACCAGCACTGACTAACGACACTCTATCCCGGGCGGCTGAATTTTGATTTGCTTGAGCTAACGCACTATATAACGGATAGAGGAAGCAGGGCATTATAGGTAATTTATAGTTAAAGAAAACTGTGAAGTTTTTATATTGGAAGTTACTAGGGAACTAACTATATACTAGAATAGGCAATTTTTAGAAGGGAAATTTCACATTCACATAGGATATACATGGGATCAATCATTAAAAATTGCTCAAAACATCGATGCCGACACTGTCGCCTTTAAATATAACTTCAGGGTCTTTTATGTCCCTACTATGAAAATAGTGACTTAATCGATATTGATTTATTAAAAATAAAAAATAATTAATATAAATTGAATTCGAAGACACTAATATTTGATTTTTTTTAATTGGGTTGGTGTTTCAATTGTGAATGTTAGAAATCAATAGTTATGTTAGTTTTCAGATTTAAAATTAGGACCTCATTTTTAATACGCCTTTGATGTCCATTGTTTCAATCAATTATCAAACATCAGTCTACCATAGATTAATATACTATACCTTTTCACCATAATGCCACAAGATATAAGGGCAAATCAGAATTCGGAAGGAAAGAAAACAAGATAAACGAGAAAGCTGGATGCAAAATATAAAAATTGCATAATAGATGAGAGAGAAGGATGATGGAATAAAAAGTCCAGATCAAATGCGCCAATAATTCGCACCTGAAATTATTTCCCCAAGATTCCTAGTATTCCACTATTCTATAATTGATTTGTGACTTAAAGGCTAGCTTAGTGTTGTCAAAAGAAAAAGGCAAGCTTAGTAGATTTGTAACCTATTTTGAATTAAAAAGTAGAGACACAAGTGTCAGATTCCATCTTTTTTTATATGACCAAATTAGATTCCATCTCTAATTAGTAAAAACAAAATCACTGCACGATTAAGATTAAAAGTAAGGATACTTGGAGAATAATGTAGAAGATTAAGGAAAGTATTACTATAATTGATTCACAAAACTAGGAAAATTAACTCATCTAAACGTACAGATATTTTGACATGATTTCAACCACTAAATTTTTTGGATGTTTAGTACATCAGTCATTGAAGTATTTTTTCTAATAGCAGCTGTAACTATGTGCAAAAATATAAAATTCAACCCTTACAGCTCAAAGGAAAAAAGTAAAACATATAGCAAACAAATGGAATATATGGTAAGCATACTTTGTCATCAAATTAGAAGGTGTGACATTTCCTTTGATCAATATATAATGTGCCATTGATTCCTAACCTCTAAGACAACAAGAAACCAGAATAAGACCAGTATCATTAGGAACTTAATTTTTTGGAGAATGAGAAATAGACTGATGTTAGAAGATTTTGCATGACATAGGGTTCTTGATGAAGGAAGTAATAATTAACGATTTTCAACTTAAGTGACTAAAATGTTATTTTGTTAATTTGAAGGACTTAATTGTCTGACCCTTACAATTTCAAAGACTAAAATAGTGATTAACTCGAATAAATAACTATACCAAATCATAGTGTCCCTACATGCGTAGATTAAAGAAAAAGTAGATCGGTCGGGTATTGTCATCCCGATCATCGTGTGGGTCATATGGTGCAATAGAAATAGAAGGGTGTTTGACAACTAGGACACTCTTTCATCTTCTCCAGTTGTAAAGATATCAGCTCTTACTCCCGTGACTCGTCAGGCTTTCGAGTACTCTATTTCTAATATTCTGAGTCATACTACGAGACAGGTTGGTCGGAAGGGAGGGGATATGGACAATTTGGTTTTGAATGTAGATGGCAGTACACTTGAGAACTCGGATAAAGCCAAATTTGGAGGTTTAGTCAAGAATTATTTTGGAGAATTTGTTTGCAGTTTCCACGTGAGTGTTGGGCTATCTAATTACCTTCGTGCATAAATTGAGGTGTTGCAAAAAGGAATTAAGGTTTATTTGGATTTGGTTTATAAGAAGGTGTTGTGTTACTCAAACTCTCTTTGTACCATCCAACCGGCACTCATAATAGATCACCTTCATCGTAGATATGGTGACTCATATATCCAATGCCTTAAGATGGAGATGTAGTGTCCAAGTCTCTTATGTGATTGCTCTTAGCCCAACGTGATAGTCCTGTAGGCTCCCCTCATGACCCACCAGTGGCGTCGTTTGATCCATGTAGTCAACCCTACTTAGTGTGATAAGGTTTTGTTGCCCATCCCTTTCTAACGCACTTTTAGCATATGCTTCGGAGGTCTCTTTCTTGAGAATGTAATTTTTTCTTTTTGTTTTTGTTTTTTTTCCCTGGTGTAACCAAAATATATATACCTATGTCTATGGTAACTATACCTAAATGAATTCACCGTTATTATCATTGATCTTATAGCTTAAACCTTGATTCAAAGCCTTGATATAATCAAATAATTAATAAAACAATTTATTTTTACTAAGCTTTTGGACAACCAACTTGCTTAACAAAATAAAGCATGGAAAACAAAACACCTTCAGGTTTAGCGAACCCAAATATAGCAGCATTATCTTATCTGGTTAATTTTAGGGAAAGTATAGATAATGCATAATTCGAATGCAAATGAACAGGAAATATTTGATGCAATGTGGCGCATAATACATGTATATCTATGAGAAGAAATTTCTAAGCTAGCTATGAGAAGAGGGAATTCGTACCTTTCGATTGAAGCATTAGAGCTGGAAGGTTTGCTACATTGTTGTTGTGTCGTCGTGTACCGGTTCGCTTGCACGAAGGAAACGATTCTGTACATGATATACAATTAGGTCGTCGATTGAAGAAGGGATATAATGTTCACGAATTTTTTCTTTTATTGGACTGATATTATGCTTGCTACATCAAAATTATTAGGTAAATGTGATACTTTAGGGGAAGATTTGAGGAGCACGGAGGTATTGAGCGGGAGTTAAAAGGGATGTAAAAAATATTGTGGATCATTTCAGTTTCCTAAATTGGTCAAACAAATAATACATTCTTCAAACCGAAGTCAAAGGACTTTGTATTACGAATAAAAAAAGCTCTTAATACTTTTAAATTATCTGCCCTTAAACTTTCAAATGCACCCTTAAATGTGTGTAACCCTCAAGTTTGGAATTTAAAAAAATGTTTATTTTAATTTTTAAATAAAAATATCAAGTTTAAATATTGATCTTTTAATTACGATTGGAAGTACTATTGATGTCTTGAATATGAATGATATGCAATTCTACGTAAATGTCACACCAATGTTACCAACTAATTTGTCCACTTAAAATAATTTGAGAGTTAAATGACTATTTTGCAAAAATTAAATTGTTCACTCTTGTCAGTGACATTCATCTTTTTGCTAGTTACTTCCTGTAAAAATAAAATGACCAAGTCATAATCACCCATAGAAATAAAACTTAAACATTCTATCATAACCCTTGTTCACATCATTTCCCATTTCTCCTCATTTTCACTATTTCTCTCATCTTTGGATGTCTTATTCCTCCATTTTCGTAGCCAGGAGAAGCACGCCAATATGGTTATTTGATTTCAATTCATGTAGATTGTATAAAATATAAATCCTACGTGAATTATATTCACATACGTTTATGCAATTTCAATGTGTGTATTTTCTATGCAGTCAATATGCGTAAGTTTACTCCGTTTTAGTTTGTGTATGTGAGTCGGAATCACGTAGTGTTTTTTTTCTAATTGTAACTAATTTTCTTAGCATGTTTGTGTTTATATGCAAACATGGTGTGTATGATGCTTATCGATCATGAGGATCGTATTATAGTTAGAGTTAATATTGTGTCTATTGACTTCGCATAGATAGAGTTAATATCATGTACCATCACACAAGAGTTCGGGTAGCTAGAATAGAAACATAGATATACGTCAACTTAGCTCACATACGTTTATGTAAACTATGTTTGTGTACCGTTTGTAAATTCTTAAAATATAAGTCGTAAGTGAACACATATTGCATATGTTTAAGTAAACTTAGTTTGCATCAATTTAAAATTTATTAAAATGCACGCGAATTGAGTTCATATACGATTTACAAAATAAATAAAAAATAGAAATGTAAAACACACTTAGATAAATAACATATCTTGATGTAAAATATGGATAATCGATGTGAGGTGAGTGACGAAGAGAATAAAGACAAATAAGAGGTTTGAAGTATGCATGATAAAAGGGTATTTTAGATATTTAATTTTTCAAAAAAATATTAATAGCGTGCAACTAGTGAACAAAAAGATGTAACAACCAAAATCATACATTTTTATTCATTGAGTTTTTCTTAATATTTTTTTATGTCGTCCTTTTTATTATATCCTTTTTGAGAGAGACACGGTAGAAAAAAAGTGAACAAACAAATAGTGATTAAGGAAGTATAAATTAGGGACGGACAATCAGTCGGATAAAAATTGTCAATGCACTGCTAACCGAATGCTATAGTGTAAGAACCATCTTCGACTGTTTTTGTCAACGGGTTCGTTCTACATCGAATGTCGGGTGTGTCGGATTGGTTGTTACGGGTTTTAGGTTTCAAAGCATAGAAATTCGTTATAGATTTTAGAATGTTAAAAATGGGAAGAAAAAAATAAAAAATTTGATGAATGACAAAGGAAATGCACTATGGCCACCACTTTGCTAATTGTCGCCCTGAGAATGGGGTTCGATTGTCTAATTTATGCATGATAAACATCTTGCTTTGAAATCAAATAGAAAAATCTCTCACAGATAAACTATATTTGTTGTATCATAACCATGAAAACATTTTTGGACCTTGCATGCAAATATGAGGTGAATTGATGATAGAAAACTATAGATTGAGAGACATGAAAAATATTGAGATTCAAGTCTACAATATAGTGAGTCTTGTTTTGTTGGGGGAAAAATATTTAAAGAGGTATTTTTCCCTAATGTTATGGTGATTAGAGTTTTAAAAGTTAAATATTTTTTGAATAAGAGTTTTTTTTGGAATGTCCCTGGGACGCACCTAGTTATGTTTGGCGTAATATCTCATCTTCTCGAATTTTGGTGGATGAATAGCATAAATAGAAGATTGGTAATGACTTCTCCATTCAAATTAGTGATAGCCATTAGCTTCATTGTGAACCTAATCCTCGTATTATTACCCCCGTCATCCTATTTTGATTATTTCTTGTGCGTTAATATATTGATTGATGAGGCTAAAACAACTTGGAAAGAACCACTTATTAGAGACATTTTTATGGCTACATATGTGGTATAAATCTTAAAAATCCCTCTTAATGGTACGTGCAATTTAGATGAAATTATTTGGCATTTCCGCTCTAATGGCGACTATGTAGTCCGAAGTGCCTATAGGTTTTGTGTTGATACTTTAATTGATCGGGAGTAATGGAGATTGGTTGGTGATTATAACAAATTATGGAGTACGAAAGTCCCACCGAAGGTGAAGAACTTTATGTGGCAAATAAGAAGGAATTGTCTTCTTACCAGACCAATACTCTAGAGTAAAGTCATTGATTGTACTTCGACTTGTGTGATCTGCCAAAATACATCTGAGTCCACTTGGCATGTGTTTTTTTTTTGTAATTGATTGTTACTTGTTGGTAGGAGACGAATCTTTTGCATATTTTGGAGCCTATTTTATGGGGTTCATAAGGTTTTGATGATGTATTTTGCAAAATTTGTAGTATTCTTAATATGGATCAATTATGTTTTTTTTTTTTTTGGTTATTGCTTAGAGTAGTTGGAAGAAACGTTACTTGATCCTTTGGGATAACATTAGGGACTCGACCGATCAGGTGGTTCATCGCGCACAAGGACTGTTAGCTACTTGGACTACAACTAAGTGATATGACAGACCTGCACTCCAACTCGGACAACATGTAGCACAACCAGTGCAACTAATCAGTGAACCAAACAGTTGCTCTATTACCAAACCAACGCTTGCAACAAGACCCACATCGCGACTATCATCAATAAGAGAGGTTAAGTGTTGTGGCAGCCTCGCACAACAGGTACGATTAAATGCAACAATAACAACACTTTACATATATGGGGCATCAAAGTGAGTTTTTGTTTACATGATGAATGGGGAATAGTGTTGGCTGCTCAAATACAACGACACCCATGGAAGATGATTGCGTTAGAGCTTAGGAACTATTTCAAGCAATCAAGTGGATAACATCTTATGGGTTAACGCATGTTGTTTTTTAGATGGACTACAAATAAATAGTGAATGATGTGCTCAAAGTTAAATCAAATCACACAAAATATTATTCTATTATTAAGTGTAGAGATTTACTTCACTTGTACAATAATTATCAAACTGTTTTTGCTAGACAGTCATCAAATGATAGTGCTCATGCTTTGTTGGTAGCATTTATCTCATATGCTCCTCGCAATAACTTTAATTATGTACATTATTTTGAATGAAATGCCATGAATTTACTCAAGCAAAAAAATAAATATTTAAATGACCAGAGTAAAAAGAATTATAAATTTAATATTATTATTAATAAGAAAATGAGTCAAAAAAATCAAAGCCATGCATCATTTTTCATACTTCAAAAACAATGAATAGAGTGAAGTGACAAGTCTCTAAAAATACTCGATTACTCCAGCTAATCCTGTATTATTTGATCTTTTACCATCGTGAAACTAATACCAAAGTAGAAAAGTCGTTTCTTTAGTTCATTCTCGATCGGTTTTGGGTATTACCGAGTTGCAATTTGCAGACCGGATCCAACTGAGTGCATCTGTTTGTATTCGATTTTTTTGCTTTGGTTATCCGATTAACCATGCAAATTCAACTTTCTAGCAAAAACTAAACTCGATTTGCACGGTTTTAGATGAGTCACGAGATTTTGTCCACTTCTAATAGAAATAGTGATTGAGTTTATGAGTGGGAGAGAGAAAAATGAAAAAAAATAATAAAAAAAAAATTAATTAAAAAAACAGATCTATTTATGTTGTTTAACCTATCCCGCAACTAATTTTACTAAATATTTTTGATTGAATCAATTAATTTATCATCTAGCAATTAATATATTTGATATAAATATATTAGCCATCAGATAGTTTATATATTTTGGTGGAACAAAACCTAAATATATATTTTTTTTATTAAGAAGAAAGCAATCTTGTCAAAATTTTAAGAAGCGGCTAAAATATTTGTACACGCGCGTCCTTCTTCAATGAAAAAAAAGGTAAAATTAGAAGAGGCAAAAGCCAAAAAATATGAAAAACATACAACGGCGCCAAACCAAAGTAGTAAGGGAAAAGTCTCAAAACATTAAAAGATGAATCCGCGTGCTATCTTCTAAGCCAATCCTAACCGTTAGATTCACACACACGGATCGATCCAAAACCAAAACTCCCTCTCTCCCTCTCCCTCCAAAATTTCAGTCCAAGCGTTCAAAAACCCCCCTCATCTATAAAACCCCTTTCTCCACATCCAAATCCATCACATCAAAATTCGCTTTCAATCACAAAATATCATTTAAAAACAAAATCTTCTAGAATCTTCCACCAATGGCCCGTACAAAGCAAACAGCCCGCAAATCCACCGGCGGCAAGGCTCCCCGGAAACAACTAGCAACAAAAGCCGCCAGGAAATCAGCACCGGCAACCGGCGGTGTAAAGAAGCCACATAGATTCAGACCAGGAACAGTTGCATTGAGAGAGATCCGTAAGTACCAAAAGAGTACCGAGCTTTTGATCCGAAAGCTTCCTTTCCAGCGTCTTGTTCGTGAGATCGCTCAAGATTTCAAAACGGATCTTAGGTTTCAGAGCAGTGCCGTTTCGGCTCTTCAGGAAGCTGCTGAGGCTTATTTGGTTGGACTGTTCGAAGATACGAATCTTTGTGCTATTCATGCTAAGAGAGTTACTATCATGCCTAAGGACATTCAACTTGCAAGAAGAATTAGAGGCGAAAGGGCTTAGTTATGTGATTTAATTTCAATTTGTGAAATTTTAATTGTCTTAACCCTAATTAGATTCTATGTATGAATCTTGAACTTTTATGAAATGTTTTCTTGTTTAATGTGATATTGTTTCTTATGTTCTTGTGTTTTTTGGATCACTACGAATATCTTTTGATTAATTTAACAACACTGAGTAAAATTCTCCACTAAAATATTGGTTCCAAAATCCACCATAAGCAGAATCTATTTCTGCTAGTAAATAAATATGATTCTAGATTCTGCAACCAATTCCAAACAGTGATTTTTACAGTTTCCATTGCATCCTCCAATTGAAATTGTTTGTTTTTAATTTTTTTTTTGTTTAACAGCATAAGCAAGCATATGTGGCAGGTTGTACATTGGTAATTGTATTTCTGGAAAAAAATATTGTGCTAGGTGAAAAAATACACAGAAATTGTTGGAAATCAATATTTTGCATACTGTGGGACACAGCATCTCTTGAAGACTGCCACCATAAAAAAGTAAATCTTTAAATTAATGTTATTAACAATTTTTAATATAATTCTAATTAATTTTTCTATATTACTTGTTAACAATGACTAAATATACAACTTTTAAAATATTATTATATTTTGTAGTGATAATAATAAAAAATCTAAAAAAAAATCTAAAATAAATAATTTGATAAAATGATTTATTCTTTCTTTTAATTATTATATTTTTTAATTTGTGTGAAAAATCTTAAACTATATATTTGTGAAACAAATGAAGTATCTAATAAACTTATATACGATTAAAATAGAATTGTTTGTCAACAACTTTTTTCTACAAATTTTATAGCAATTTTCTAGGAGTATATAATGTCTTTTGAAATGTTACTTCAAATAACATTGAACTAATAAATTATGTAATATATCATTACTTTTTTCACGTTATTTTATTTGAAAAAATATAAATATTTATTAAAAACATTTTTTACTTCATTGTATTTTTATTAGTTAGTTCAACCATAAATATTAAAATTCAATAAGCTAATTATCCATTATTATTCTTTTTCACCAAATAACTGCTTAAGTGATTAAGTCTATGAATATCCGCGGATTTTAGATTTTCTCAATTTGAGATTTTACTTGTTTTTTCTGCAGTTATAAATTATAATCTAGCCTACTAAAATATTTATTTTTGATTATATTATAAAAACTCCATCTTCTATTTTTTGATGGTCAATATAAAACTCAAGGGAGTCTTAGGAGAGAATCCACTTCTAACTATTTCCTGTCATTTATTTTTTTTTTAAAATTAAATATTATTTATTAAAATATATATGAAATAAAATTTAATCTTTTCAAACTTTTTATTATTTATAATAGCGAATATAAATATTTTTAAAATAAAATATAGAAAATTAATATAATATTTATAAAAAATGAAATAATATTTTTCTTTTAACTATCCTTCTTAAAATATAAAATCTACATGAATTTAAAAAACAAATATATAAAAAAGTGAATGGCAAAAGAGGATATTTTGACGATTTTATGTATCGCGTGTGAAGAACGTCAAATTAAGATGCGAATATTTTGTTGAAAAGGTTTTTACTAGAAATTGAAGAAATACCCCAAAAAAGAAGAGGGAGAGAGGGCAAATCTTGAGGAAGACAAGAATGGGTGTGACAAAGGAACAAGTCGAGTCATCCTTGAACTCCAAACTTAACCCTTCTCATATCGTAAGCTTTTCTTTCCCTTCCTTTCTTTTATCGCCTCATTTCGTTACTTTTATTTTCTTGTTTTTTTTGGATTAAAACACTATTTACAAATTCCATTTAGCTTGCCCTGTTTTCATATTTGCAGCACACACTTTGTTTTCAAGTGCATGTACTCCCTCTGACAATTATGTTGAAAATGGATCTTTATGTAATGAATGGGAAATTGATCAAACTTCTACGGAATTTTATAAGGGTTTTTGGTTTGTTCGTCAAAACCTAAACTTCCATTTAACTGTTTCACACCTTACCTAAGTTCATGGGAGTTATGTGAAAGTCATATGAATCATTGATACACACAAGGCACGACACATAGACACCGGTAACAATTTAAGAAAATGAAAGTGATTGAATCTATTCACTTGCGTTTGTGTCGCGTCGGTTTTGGCGTTGGACACCTACACCTATGAGATTCTTGAGTCTTGATATGCTTTCAATATGAAGTGTCAATTTTATATAATTAAACAAAAAATATTACTGCAACCAACATGTAAATGTGAACCTTTCATTTGTATCTGGTCCTTTTCTTCTTTTGAATTGTTTATAAGCTTATATAAATATTTTTTCTATTTGTGTTTCAGGAAGTACTGGATACATCTGGAGGGTCAGTTATTTATTTATTTATTTATTTTTTATTTTTTATTTTATTTTTTTTCATATAACATATTTTGTGTTATCTTCTTTCTAGCACTGTATATTCTGGCTGCTTTATATCTTATAGTTCCATGTTGGTATTATTAGGTGTGGTGCAAGTTTTGTAGTTGAGATTGTGTCTGAACAGTTTGAAGGGAAAAGGCTATTGGAAAGGCATAGAATGGTGAATGCTGCCTTAGAGGAGGAAATGAAAGAGATTCATGCACTCTCTGTAAAGAAAGCTGTAACCCCAGAACAGTGGAAAAAACTGCAAGAGTCCAACCAATCAAATCCTGCTGCCTAGAGCATATTTATTTTTGTTATATTAATATTTATAGATAAATAAAAAATATCCATACAATTTGTTGCTGGCAATATTTGTGGATCATTAATCTATTTATCTTTGTTGTCACTCAAATTTCATTTTGTAGTGCTAAATTTTAGTTGACAATTTCTGACTTTCAGTGGTGTGATTTTATGATGAATTGATGATAGCACTCTTCTATACTTTCTTGGGTGTTGCTAACTAGATTACATGTAAGCATGTTTGATAGAGATGAAAGTTGGAAGAAATGCAGTTAAAGTAGAAAAGCCAACAGTGCATGATTTATGAAGGTTTCTTTGCATGTCTGAATGTATTAATCAATTATAGTTCTCCTTTAATTTTAATTGTTGCCAAGTTCATTCTTTCTATGGAACTTGTTTGACTTGCAAATGTGGTTGTCCTTTTCATTTTTCTTCTGGGGGGTTTTTATTTTTCAGTCTGACTTTTTAACCTGGCTAGTTCAACTGAAGGACGCTAAGGATTAGTATCATGTTTTAAAAACCACCCAAACCGGAAATTGAAATCGAACTCACGGGACCTCTGAATTATAGTTCAACTGTTTTAAACCATTCGAACCAGGATTAGACCGCAACAGTGCTTACAATTCAACTGGTTGAACCATCTAGTTTGGTTCAATCTGGTTTCAATTTTTAGCAGAATTTTGCTATGGTTTTTGCATTGCAAATTTTCGCAATTGTGTTTTCTTATCTCACTACCAAAGGTTCAAAGGGGCCTTACAAATCTATTACTATTTCCTTTACAATTAATCTATGAAGCTTGATAATCCTCCTCGTCGTTACCTATAAACACATTCAATTCATGAATCTTCGAACATGTCATTACTGTTGTATGCAGAATACAAGGCCAAAGCCAGTAATTTTGCCCACTTAATTTTGTATCGGAACTGTACATCAATGAATGGTTTCAACCATTTCAAGTACAGTCAACACAATTTTTACTGTTATATTCTTTTGTACCTCAATTTATGCACACCATTTGAACATGTGGTTTTTGAGGTCAATAAGTTAAGAACCCTTTGTCAGCAAAAAAAAAAAAGGTTAAGAACCCACAGGTACGGTATCTATCTCATGGACCTCATGCACTTGGAATTTTAACCACATGTCTCGATAGACCTATCCAAAACTTTAATTAAAAAAATAAAATAAGACAATAATATATAAACAGCTCCACTGTGTACATGGTTTAGTGAGAACCAAGCCAAAATTTTGAGTCCTACAGTTTGTAGAACCATGAATATCATGAAAGTTCAAAGATGTGGAACAGGGTTTAATTGTTCAAGGATAAACACCTCAAGATTTGGTGAGAAGCCAGTATGGTTTAGACCCATTACCATTATTAAAGTTGCAGAACAATCCTCTGTCTCAGGCTTAGTTGAAGATAAGAAAAGAGAGCTTTTTCAGGCTGTGGAAGGTACTCACTTCAATTATTCTCATTCATTCTTTGTTATTAAGAACATGGAAAGAGTCTAATATGAATATGATTGAAATGGATTGCAAACAAATGTGTTTGAAGGAATCAACAGAGGAATATTTGGAATCCCATCTGGCAAGAAGTCAGAAATTGAAAGTTTGGTGAAGCAGATAGAATCTCAAAATCCAACTCCAGAACCAACTCTTGAACTGGATAAGGTAACTTCAATTCCTTCTTTTTATTGGTCATTGTTAAGGTTTTAAATCAAGGGCACAATCATTGTCGTGTCACGATTTTTGATATTATGAAGAATTATAGTAAAGTGTGATTGATGCAGAATCATAAGCAATTGTGTAGTGGCAATAGAGACATAAAAAAATGGGAGTTTCTTTTTCCATTCCAAAGTCACTTTAAAAATATACTTTTGAAAAAAAAAACAGTTTTTATGTCGTTTGAAAGTACAATTCCAGATAAAAAAATTATTTTTTATCTGTTAAAAGTATACTTCTGAAATCACGTGAAGTGTTTTTAGAAGGGAAAAAAAAATCACTGATGTTGAGGCCCGAATTGCGGTAAAGATATTAAAAAAAAACCTATTCCATTGTCATAGGTATAGGAATTTTCATGTTATGTTTGTATTATTTGAAGGTGGATGGGTGCTGGAGGCTTGTTTACAGTACTATCTCAATATTGGGATCAAGAAGAACAAAGTTAGGCCTAAGAGACTTTATCTCATTGGGTGATTTCTTTCAGACTATTGACAAAGCCAAGGTACAAATACAATGCACTTCGCAATTTTTGTATGGTATATATGGCCTTATTTATTACTGAGTTGAAACATTGGTGATGTGATTTGAAACATGGAGAACAAAGCAGTCAATGTGATCAAGTTCAATGCAAAGGGGTTGATATTGTTGTCTGGAGAGCTTAGCATTGAAGCTTCTTTCAAGATTGCTTCCACAACAGTTAAAGCTCAACTTCTTGTTTAGTTCTATAATGTTATTGCTGCTGAATAACTACTTACTTATATCTACTACTTGAAATTCACAGAAGGTTGACATTAATTTTGAAAATTCCACAATCACTCCTGATCAGGTATGTTACTTAGATCTACATTTTTTTCTTTTTGTTATTGTGCTAATCAAATTTGTACTTCAATTTTCTATGCCTAATTAATTTTTCTCCTTGTTTGCACAGTTGATGAATGTGTTTCGGAAAAATTATGATATTTTGTTGGGCATCTTCAATCCAGAGGGATGGCTAGAAATCACGTATCCTAATTTTTGTTGATTCTTTTTCTATTATACAATGTTTCATGTCTCACTATTTCGTACACTTATGACACTTGGTTAATTGCGTGCGAAAATATGATTAGTTCAGTTGTGTGGATGATTAATTTAGATCATGTCGAAAATTATGGTTAATTATGTAGTTGAATTAACCACATTTTTGTCGCAATTTGGATTAACCATTTGCTCAACTTAATTAACTGACATTTATGTACAAAAGTGTGTCTATGTATCCTTACTGTTTTCTATTATCTTTGCTGACTAGTCTTTTGACAAGCTTAATTGCCTAACACACACAACCAAGACATGTCATTGATAATAATTTAGAAAAATGAAAGTGATCTTATATAATTACATGTCTTTGGGTTTGTCAGTGTCGAATACCAGACATACTTTCAATATGAAGAGTCGGTGTTACATAGTTAACATAAAATTGTTACATAGATTGTCTTTCTATGTTTTTATACTCATTATTAATACTGGTTTCAATTATTGTTGGTTCTTAATTCCATTATCTTATAGATATGTTGATGACACAATGAGAATAGGAAGGGATGATAAAGGCAATATCTTTGTACTGGAAAGATATGAAGATAGTAGCAGCTGATAGTCATTTTACTCGCCATGATTCATTCTAGGAAATGTTATAGAAATTAAGCAAAGAAATATGCTATGATGCTTAATACTCACAAACTGTAATTGCATTTACTTTTTTCATACTCACTAGTAGTCACGAGTAGTTTGTATCTTATATTTTAAAATTAGTTTCAAATAGAATTTTAGTTGTTATATTATTTTCACATGAATGTGAGTCATTCTGTTTTTATTCATTTATTTGACTCTAAATTTTTTAAGGGATTTTTACTTATCCTCTGTTTTCACTTAAGTAAAACCATCTAGAGCTGTTCAGCCTAGATGCATAAAAAAGTGTATGTTAAATTTGATTGCCAAAAAGAATTATTACCTTTTTTATTGACTTAATTTAGTGGAAAACTTGTGACTTCACCCCAAATTTTGTATATAGTTAGTTATTAGTATTGTAGTAATCAGAAAGCTTATATCTGCATATTTTCTTGTTTGTGTAAGCAAATGAATATTGTGCATACAAGCATTGAACCATCTAAGCAACAGAGACTTATTGGAGACATAAATTTAAGAACAAGAATCACCATTGAATACTCTTATTTCATCTTAATCTTGTTAGCTGCCATGGAAATGTGTAGCTAAATATCTTTGTTGGAATTCAATGTAATTAATCGTATTCTCATGTATCTCCTTTGATTTATATATATGTTCTAGTTATTTACAATCTCAATGATTGATTCTTGTTCTTTAGGCTTGTTATAATTTGATCACTTATAGCTTGATTGATGTTTGATTTAAAATTTTATTGAAAAATACTGAATCTTAATCTAGGATAAATCATCTATTGAATTTAATTTCTACGAATATGATTAGATTTAATGAGTTTAATTCCAACTTTTTTGTTAAATATTTGAGGAATCTATGTTTAAGAAAGAAATTAGTTTTTCATCTCATTAAGTAATTAATGATAATGATATTATTGACGTGTAACAAAGAGCATACATGTTTAATCACTAGAATATTTAAAATTGTGATTAATAAAATCTAATTTTAACACCTTATTCTCACTATTATCTTCATATTATTTATTGTTATTTTACTTTACTAGAGTTTTGATGAACCAAATTCATAAACTTTAAAATTAAGATTATAATTATTGTTTGAACTTTGTAATATCTCAAATCCTTTTAAATACGATAACTCTACTTTTGATACTTCATCAATTTTCCAAATCAATCTCATATGTTTCATCCAAAATGCATTAATCCAAAGCAATGGTGGTATGCCATTTCTTATCTGCAATTTATGTTTCTATTTTTTTAATTTGGGATTTTAAAATTTGAATCAAATGGGAAGTAATCTAAAAAATCCTATTATATTATGGGCTTGTTTAATTCTCTTTTTAACTTTAAAAAATAAAATAAAATAAAAAACTAAAAAATGTCCGCTTGCTATTTTTCATTGATGGCATTTGGTGTGATTTTAATACTGCATTTTGTTTTTATTTCAAGCTTCTTCAAACGATAATTGCATTCTTTAAAAATTAATGAAAGCATCACATCTCTATTTAGAATTGAAGTATTGATTGTCGTGGTTGATTTTTCTTTCTTTCTGAAAATTATCGAGGTTTTCTATTATTTGGTTATGAATTGCTTTCATGATATAT
>JBBPBP010009779.1:5448992-5475341 GCA_037974735.1 Cicer chorassanicum
TTCCTTAATACATTGAAACTTGAGAACCATCAATTTTCATGGTTTATGTTGATTTTTTTTTTTTTTACCAATTTTTTACTTGATCAATTTTGAAGGTTTATATCAATTTTATGTTCAATGATTGAACCAAACTGTTCAGGTTAGAACCTTGGTTACAAATTATGAGTTAATTTTTTTTTTTCCTTGATAGAACTTATTTCGTGATTTGAGAAATTTAAATGAATTTTGCTTGAAAATATAGTGTGTGTTGGAAAAAAAATTGTTTAATGGATTTGGCAATAATAAATCTCTTCCTCATTTAAAGCAATGATGAACGCTTGAAGGTATAAAAGCGACAGCGCCGTATTGCAGCGTTGTCCAGCTGTGTACTTTTTTTAATATTTAGTATATAAAAATTTAAGCAAGTTAGATCCCAAACAAACCAAGTTTTAGGGAAATTTTAAAACTAAAAAAAGATTATAGATATTGTTAAGTCTTACATATTATCTATCAAAGAACATTATCCAATTAAAGGTAGGATTCAAACTCATATCCTTGTGAAACCAAATTTTCATATACTTAGATTTCTACAAGGATCATAACATAATAAACACATATAGTATTTATTTGAATTCATTTTAATTTAGACGGAGAAAATACGTGCAGATGTAGATTTCTTCAAAGTAATGAATTTAAGGTGTTGATATTTACTTGTCTCATTAGTAATATTATTATTATTTTTAAAATTTATATATATAAATATGTGAATATTTAATATATTTACTTTTAAAATATTATAAATTATAATCTCATCTCTAAAGAGAATACAATTTTAATATTTTTAATTTTATTATTGTATAATAACTATTATTTTACTATATTAATTATATAATTTAATAAATATGACATTTAAATTTATTATTTTATATATAGAGAGAAACTCGAATTGAATCATGAATAATTATAAAAATTTAAACTTTATATCTAATATAGAATGAGATTAGGTGCAAAAAATTTCTAACTAATTAAGTACGAGAATGGAAGAGGAAAATTAAATTCGGCTCTACTTTGCTCTGTTGCCATGACTACTTGTTAGTATGCCTTACAAAAATAATATATTATTTTATTTTATAGTAACAGTATTTTCCTAAGGGGTTACATCTCTCTGGTTTGTGAGTAGCTTGCCGCTGGGATTTAAATACACTTAACGACTCATATTTCTATATATTTATTCTTATTTTATTTTTATATTATCAATATGTGACATTTATTATATAATTATTTTTTATCTCTTATTTTCTAAAAAATTTAAGATGTATACACGAAAATAGAATGTCCACCAAACCTTTTTGTTAAATTAATTGCAGTAAGTAATTTTACGATATCACACCGTCAACTCGTCCTTATTGTCCGTTGAATAGATATTGTGTGGTTTAGATTTTTAAGCAGATTTTATTTTTTAAAATTAAAATAATTAATTAAAATTTGAGTCATTTAATAGCTATTGACATACTCACTGTATGAATGCATAAATTGTTGGGGTTCCTTTGTCTCTACTTTTTGCAATCTTAGGTTCTTGTTAGCCATTGAATAATTTAATTATTTTTCTACTTTAAATTAAGTACTATTCCTATTAAAAATGATTGAATAATTGTATTTGTGAAAAATTAAATGTATAATGGTGCGAGAGATAAACTATTGAGTGTTTTTTTAATAACATCTATCAAAAAACATATTTTTTTATAGTATTAAAAATGATAAATATAAACAATTTTAAAATATAAAGACATAAAGAGAGGAATTATAATTTGTAGATGTTGAAGTATATTTTTAAAATTTTTGGTTATATAGTGGTATAATTTTGAAATTTTTGCTTAAAAGGAAATCATCGTAATTTCGCTATACATTTTTTATATAACATAATTTATAATTTTATCTCTATTAACTAAAATTTCTGGATCTATCTCTCTTGATACTTCAAATAAATTCTGATCGAAGATGCTCTAAAGTCTAACCTAAATAACAGTATTTAACAGTTTGTTTTAGTTTATAGAAAGAACATGTAATATTGGTTGTATTATTATTATATAGTTTGTTAGAAGTTATAATAGGTCTATACATATGAATTAAAATGTCCGTCTGCATTTGCAAAATTGGCACATAAAAGAAGTACGTGACACCAACAACTTATGGCTACTATGTTATTGTCTAGTTAGTGACAACACCTAATATCTACCAAAGGCCCCACCAAAAGGTTGTCCTATTATGCATTTCAACTCCCATACAGCTGGACTGCCAACTTCTATTCTATTTGTACAAAATATATAGATATCATATATGGTATAGCCACATGATACACTTACTTCTCATTCCCTAAAATGTTATTATATATTTTCATAAAAAATAAAATAAAATGTTCTTATATACATTTAAAGTATTCTTATTCTATTTGATACCTAAGACACCTATAATTTATCGTTTGATTCATGTGAGATTTGATATTTGAATTTTAATGTATTTGTTATAAATATTGAGTATTTGTTATAAATTTAATAGACTTTTACTTTATAAGTTATGAAGTTATGGATAATTTAATATATTTTATATATTTTATTTATTTATTTATACAGCGATTTATTGAACGATTCGACTATATTTCAGTCAGTTAAACCAATTGAATTAAGATTCAGAAGTTTCGCCTATTCGACTTTCAATTCGATTTATAAAATATTGATTAGAATATTGCATAAATTATAAAATAAAAATCTCGCATAAATCACAACAGATATTTTTTTTTTGACAATACAGCTAATATATTAATTAATAGCCCTTAAATTGGACTTCTATAACAGTTTTTTGGTTGGATTTCTATAATAATCTGTTATAATATTGAAAGTTAGCTACACTATATAACTACCCATAAATGACAGTTATAAAAACGTGCACTAATGATATATATAATAATTTTGATAGTAGTAATAGGTTTTTACTTTTTTCTTAAAATAGTAATAATAATAATAACAATAATAGGTTTATATGTTAAAAAAAACAAAATGCTAAAAAATAGTAAAACAAAAGTATGTGGTGAGTTTAAATTTCAATACATAATATGAAAGATTAGTCTTAATCATAATGTAACTGATAAATATCAATATAAGTAGGTTCAAAATCATCTCTCAAGTTCAAACTCATATTCGAACACTTTACAATTGTGTGAATGAGTTTCTTGTAGTATTTACAATATATTTCATAAATAAAAATAACGTATTGAGTCTGTTTGGTTCAACGAATGAGAGGAGATAGGAGACATTTTAGTAAAGGGAAAAGAAGTAAAGACAAATTTAGTTGAAAAGAGGGAGAAAAGAGATATATTTTTAAAGATTTTAAATTTAGGTCAAAGGAAACAGATAAATTTTAAATGATTGTTTAGTTATTATGATCCATCTCTTCGCTTCGAATTTCTAAAATAGAATGAGAACAAAAATAACTTTACCATAATTTTTACTTATCTCCCTCCTAAAAAATGAACCAAAAACATTTAATCTGAAATAAGTTAAAATTCTCTGTCTACCTCCAACCACATTAGTTAGGGATGCTCTTAAAAATTTTTAATTGGATTCTGTTGAACTACATTACCTTAAAACAATTAAGTCAATTTTTATTTGACGGTGAATTTCATTAAAACTAAAAATGGATCCCACAGTATATTTTGAAGTATATCTTCAAATGAATTTACAATTATCTCACATATTAATATTTAAGTCGGTAAATTGTTGCTTCCGAAAAATTCATTTTCCAACATGAAATTAAACCTCGAATAAGCTCCCATTAGTTAGGGAAGCTCTTAAATTCGTCTTGGTGCTTGGCTTCTAGATGTTACATACCCTAGGCAACAACAACACAAATAATACTTGTTGGCATTCATATATGAATGTCTAGGTGGACTACTAATGAAAGAAATTTTTTTTATATGTATAAAAAAGTATATTTATCTTTAAGATTTTAAGGGCATATACAATTTTTTAAGAATATGAATATTGACGTTATTTCGGACTCTCCAACAAGTAGTATCAATATCATAGTTTAATTTGGTGGAGAGCAAAAATGAGATCTAAATTGTTACTTTAAGTACGATTGATTAGTCTTATTAAAAATTGATAAATATTGAACATAAGAGAGATGACTCATACACTCATTATCTTAAAGAGTTGGATATTTAGCCATCACTGCTCCCGACATTCCCTGGACTCTCAAACAATATTAATATTCTTTGTAAAAAATATTATGGTGTCCAATGTGGTTATTAGTTTTAAATTTTTTCTTGAGATTTTTGGAGAAAATAGTCATCTTGATTTATAGTTCAACTTAAAATAAAGTAAAAACTAATTAATAATTATTTTTATTTTCAGTTAGCATATTTCATCTTCTTAGTATCATTGGAAGAGACAAATATAAATCTATTTTAATGAATTTTAGACGGAATGGTATCTCTCATCCTAATTTTTATTTAAAAAATAATAATAATTTCCTTTCTAATAAAAAAATAATTTACGATACATATTAAAAATGGAAAAATTGCAATTGAGGCAGAAATGAATCCTTCACATTCCATGATTTGAGCTACAACTTTTTGCTTCCACCAATCATCCACTTTCATTGAAGCCTCACCTCTCCTCTCATCATAATAATTTATTCTCAATACAATTACTAATAAAAAAAGAGTTAATTTTCCAACTTTTCCTTTTTATAAGGATTTGATTACTCTTTTTGGTGTCTTTGTGTGAGAACACATAAGGAAACTACAGCACAAACCCTGCATTCTCTCTCTGATTTGCACGCACGTTCATCTCATTCCTACATTTTCTCTCACCTATAATATACTTTCATTCTTTTGGGGCTAATTAAAAAGAATCGTACAAAATCAAGGATAGTGAGTGAGGGAGGTTCAAAAAAAAATGGGGGGGTGTGCAACAAAACCAAAGGTTACGAAGGATGATGCCTATGCGAAGACACCCGAACCCGAACAATTCAAGGAAGATGCTGTTGAAACCAAAGTGGTGAAAAAACAAGAACAGAGTGCTCTTAATCTTAATGTTAACCAAATTGTTGACGATGATGACCAAGCAAACAAACGTCGTTCTCTCAGCTTGTTGTTTAAGGAGGTACACATTCTCATTATAATCATTTCTTTCTTTTCTTTTCTCATGTCTAGCAATTTAATTTAAATAATAATATATAATTAGTCAAATAATATATTGCATTTCTATCTTTTTGTTTATGATTTATATTTTCATAAGCAACTAAAAAAGTCCTAATTGTACGGTTGGGTGAATATTGGTAAAAATTTTAAAATTGATTTGGCTAAAATATTTTAAAGTGAGGTTTCTGGGCTTTACCTTAAAAATAGCAAGTTTTACTATGTACAGGTTTGGGTTTGTGGTTAGTTTAAAAGAATTAACTTTTTATGCTGAGTCGGTATAGCAAAATTGTCAAAAAAAAAATGAATTGAATCAATCAAAAGCGTGTATGATCATACAAAGAGTAAAAGGAAAAAATAAAATAACATAAAGCCAATGAACTATTCATGAATGATTTTTCGTGATGTTTAACAATTTTCTTTTGTGTAAGTGTATTGCAATAGAAAATCTTAATCCTTTCTACATGACAATATTACCTCGCATCTTTGGTGGGTTTTTTTCTTTCTTCTATTTTGTCACAATTTATTTTTCTCTCGTTTGTGTGCGCAAACACTATTTACGATAATTATTATGGATCAATATTCACCATTATCCTTAGAGTAGTTTTTTTGCAATTTCATTGTATTTCACTACAAAACCAAATATACACTTAGTTTCATACTCCTATGGCAATAGTAACAAAGCATAATAATTAATGTTTGAACTTTTAATTATTTTGACAATGTTCTCTTAATTTATTTTCCAAGATTTATCAAAATTATCACAAACATTACATCATGACTGATTCAACTAACAATTATCAATTATGTTGAATATTATATTCAAACGTTCAAACTCGAGACATTTAATTATGAGTGAATTTTAATGGTGTTTATCAATCCGTATTGGAATAATAAAAACATTACACGATGGTGCACTAAATGAAAGGCAAACCTTTTGGAATGCCCTATTTGTTCGGATCCCTTATACCATTGATTTCGGTTACCGCTATCATTGTTCTCATGCTATCGTTATAATTAACTAGTGTGTCCCACGGTTACAAACATGCATGAATAATGGCAAAGTGCAAACAAAAGGTTAGAATTAGAATAGTTTTTAGTGCACGTTCGAATAATGAAACTCTTCATATAATGATATTATGCAACTCAACCTAAAAAACCACTTTTCTCGTTGTTATGCTAACTTTAATAATATTAATTTGTTTTCCATATTTGGTTGAAATTTTGAAACATTATTATGAGTTTGAGTTGACTGTGATGGAATTGGATCCGCGACAACGAAATTAAGCTAGACATGTGTGGTAGGTGGTGGGTCTCATACATGTCATTTGCTTGAGCTTCTAACTCGCGGATTTTAGCAAAAGTTTTGTTCCTAATTAATTGTCGGTTTTTAAGTGCAATACAGCTTATTAAGTTTAATTTCTCTTTCAATGGGCCCAAAATCAATGGGATCATTTTGGCCCAACCAAGTTGTCCAACTGGATCATACTAAACTTTTTCTTTATACTATTTTTTAAAAAAGTTAAATAAATCACTTATAGAAAAAATATTCTGGTGTTCAAATCAATTTGGTAAATTTTAGTGCATGTTTGATTTTATGGTAATATTGACAATTATGGTGAATCACTGTAATTCTGTCAATTCAACCATGAAACTTTACATGCGCTTAGGCTAGTTTTTTGTTTTTTGTCAAAGCACTTAAACTAGGTTCAACCACCAAATTTGTGACACAATAAATTATTAGGAGTCTTGCCCGATTTTCTTTTTAGTTTGACCTTATAGAGTAGGATAGGTTTGGCCAGACAAACCGATTCGACAATGATAACGATAGTAAAGTAGTTATGACTGATAACTTATAAGATGTGATTCTAACATGTTAGTTTAGATAGAGAGTCATGCATGTTAAAATGATAAGAAAATATTGAGTTCATCTCATACTAGCAAAATTAACAATTAATATTTTCCATTAAAAAAAAACAGGAAAAAAATAATCTTTTGAAATTTTTTGGTTAATTGAAAAAAAGGAGGGGTGTGAAAATATATTCTTAATAATAGTAGTAATAATAACTTAGCTGTGAAAGTGATAAAGATTGGGCTTTAAGGACTTTTCTACTTTGGACAATGCATAATCCTCTCACCTTAAATTTTATTTATAAAAAAAAAGTGATGAGACCGGAATATATTTGGGTATTTTCTTTTTGGATTTGTAGTTCTTTATTAATTACTAGTAGTAATAGTAGTAATAAGTATTATGAGTTTTCCTTAAGTCCTAGTTCAACTGGAAAATATCGACATTGTTAGGTTGGATGTGTTTCAGATCTGAACTCGAAATATTACAGTTGTTTGTGAGTTTATAGTGATATTTACTATCTCTTCTATAAAAAAAAAAAAATTAGTGTTATGAGCTGGGCCAACACATTTGTTCTTGGCCATATACGGGCCTTAGTGACCAGATCTGATTTTGCGATTAACCACTCCAAATCTTGACAAAAAAAAAAATCACTCCATATACAATCTATTAGCTCCATTTGTCCCGAAAAACAATAATGGTTATTTTTTTTTTCACATTTTTTCATTTATTTGTTTATTCTTGGTTTTTATATATCTCTCCCTTTTTTTATCAGATTACTTATTAAATTTTTCACTTACTCTAGCTTTTCTTTCTTTCTCTTCCTTTCTATCATTCTCTTTTCTACACATATTTTTCTATATTTAGTGTGTGAATTTTATTGTTGCAATCATTCAAAAAATAAATCTAATTAAATAGAACTTATAAAGCTTAGTCGATCAAAACTTAAAAGTTCCAACTCAATTTTTTAGAATTAAATTTGACTAAAAAATTAATAGTACTTATTAATGAATTATACAATCTATTTAGATTTTTATAAGAAAATACTTTATCTGATATATTTTATAAGAAAAAATTGAGCAATAATTTAGTGAGCAAAAATTATGTATTTAGTCCATATAAATTAAATACGTCAATTTTTTTATTAAATTATTACTTAATTGACTTTTATAAAAACAATTATATAATATAGAGTAAAAAGTATTAATTTATCTGACGTTCTCTGTTATGTAACTTGTACGTGTGTCTTAGAACGAAGATGCAAAGGTTTCCACAGAAAATGAAAAAACAGTAGCTGACGAAACTGTGAAACAAGAAACATCAAAAGCAGAAAAACCTTTGGAGGATGCTAAACACAACGACCCAACACTGAAACATGAATCTCCAAAGGCAGAAGAGCAAAAACTCTCTCAAGAAACCAAAAACAACATTGAGCCAGCTACTACAAAACAAGAATCTGCAGTGATTGTTAATGCTGAAGAAAAATCTTCATTGCAAAATCAAAGCACTGATTCAGCTGAAAAAACTGTGAAAACACAAACACCACCAGAAGCTAAGAAACTTTCAGAAGAAACCAAAATCAATGAACCAGCTGAAGAAACAGTAGTGAAAAATGACCCAAATACTAATGCAGACAAGGTGACTGTAATAATGCCAGAAACTAAAGTAGCCGAGAAAGCTTCAAGTGAAATACTAGTGAATGAACCCATGAAACAAGAACAATTATCTGAGACTACTCACATTGAAGATGTGGTTGTTCCTTTGCCTAAGGAGAAAGTATTTGATGTGGTTGTAACAAATGCTGCAGAGTCTGTTGATAACAAAGCAGAGGAAGCAAAATCTAGCATAGAAGAGAAAAGCCATGTTGGGGTGGAGCATACATCCAAGGCTTCTGATGTTGGCAGTAAGATTCTTTGAAACCTTGAAATCAATAATTGGATTTGGATATGGTGCGGTCAGAATCCCAAGCAGTCAGCACAATGTGGTTTTTGATCAAGATTGGACGGTGAAGAAATACGAAGATTTTGGTTGTTTATTAAAATTTAAAACACTAAGTTTGAAATCTGGATCATACAATCTTGACTTAACGATCGGTGATGTGTTGACTGTGTGAATGCATAGGATTTCAACCGGAAACAATCTAAATTCATATGTTGTGTGACATTTATGTGTTATTCTTTTTTTTCTTCTACTTCTTTGTTTATTTGAAGTTTGATTTTTTCCTCTTGTTGAGACTTTTTTTTTGTTTCATTTTATTGCTTATCAGTATTGGTAGGTCAAAATCACCAATGTAAATTGTAATTTTGATGTGGTTTGCATGTGAGAATTCTAAGAAACCCAAAACTACAAGTGTAAGAATGTTTCTTACATTACATATGTTTCATGCGCAAAACAAAAAACCATTTGATAATGTAAAGTGAGATTTGTTTAAGCAATTGATGATTTAATTAAACTTTATGATTTTGTATGGTAACCTTATCATACCAGGATAAAGTGATAAACGAACTATAGGACAAATTATCTTAGTATATTTCACTATTTCAGAATGTTAAGGACTTTTTTCTTTTTTTGAAATTAAATTAAAGCTTTCCCATATTTCCTAGAATATGAATGATAACAATCCAAATAGCCAAAAAGAAAAAAAATACAACCTATATAGAACCCAATATTACAGGAAATATAATTGACCCATATTTGACATGTATAACCTTAAACTTATAAACGTCCTTACTATTGAATTAATGTTTTGATTCTTGTTGATTGAGAAAAAAAAATTTGAATATAAGTGAGTTTTGAGATCTTGATATTTGTTTTCCTTGTTTTTTTTTTATCCGACACTAATTGAGTCATCATTTCAATCGTAATAACTATTAATGTAATGAATTTTTTCTTCCAAAGTATTATACTATTCGTTGTCAGAGTTTAGAACAATTTTCAATCATCGATCTACTGTAATAATCTCGTGTTAGTTTCAGTCTAACACGAAGCTTGCTCCAAATCTAACGAAGCTTTGGGCATTTCTTCTCTGCTTTTCCCCCACAGCACACAGTACAGTCCTAAAACCAAAGCGCAGCTACCTAAAAGGCTGCTTAAATTAACACCAAAACCAATCATATAATTAATCTAATTAACTTTAAAAATGAAAGCTTCAAATTTAAGTAATGAATGAAATTAATTACCTTCCCAAACTAATTATCTCTCCCAGAAGAATTGCAGAGGAGCATATAGTCATGATTAAAGCTAATGGATTTGACATAGCTAGAAAAACTGGTCCTCTCTTCTCTATAACCCATGTTTGTAAGTAATATGTTACACCAGTCACCATAATTCCCTATTGTAATCACAATACACTAATTAAATTCATCAATCTAATTTTTTTTATAAAGTTAATTTATTTAATTAAGATTGAGAAAATTACACAATATAACACAGCAACGAGTCTGACATTCCAACCCAACTTCCATTGTTCAACGTCTCTTTCTACAGCCAAGGCTATGATCAAAGACTGAATTGAGCTTAAGGAACACTGAAGAGTTGTAAGTAGCAGCTTTGAAGGGTACCCTTTTATGATAAAAGTCTGCTTAAATTATAACAAAAAAAAAAAGAGAAAAATAATATTAGTGAGTACTACTAATATTTAAGGATGAGTTATAATTAAATTGGTGAAAATCATTGATATTTTCTTTTACTTGTAGTACAAGCCACATTCCCCAAAAGGTGTTTGAAAGAAGCATGAGGAAGCAACCCTTGATCCATGATGATGACCCAGATAGAACGTGACCCTGATTTTGTTGGGTTTTGTGGTACCCAAAAAAGTGAAAATGGCTTAAAAGTTCCAAATGAGGACCTTTATAAAAAGCAAGGGTTGCTGCTCCACCCAAACATGCCACAATCCCAGCCAGCTTAGCAGCCCCAGCAGTTGTCTTTACTCTCAAAACTTCTATCCTGAAATTAATGCAAACAAATTCTTAATTAATCATGCTAGGATAATAAACATTACACTTAATAAAATGTCACAATTAAAATTAATAATTTGAACTTGCTCGGGATATCATGAATAAGAAAATATACTAACATAAAAATCAGAAACATACCTACATTTAGTTGAGGGTGTTCACTTGTTCACCCTAAAAAATACATTGTTTTATTCTACATTTTTTAAAACTGAAACTATGCATTTTTATTTTATTATATGTTTAATCAATATACAAGTGTAGTAATAAAAATAAATAATTTTTATGTGTCGAACCTAAGCAAGGCCGAGACAATAAACTAATATTGTTTTATGGTGGAGATCCTCAACAATTCTATATTTACCGTGTACTCCTTCCATAATTATTTATAAGTAAAAATAGACTAAATTAAATATATTAAGAATGATAATTAATTATAAAATTTCATTTTAAAAGTATTTATATTACATGCAATATTCTTCCAAATAGTAATAAATTGAATAAGTGGAAACAAAAACTATGATATTTTAGAGATGATTTTATATTTTATTCTAAAATAAATAAATAATTTTTACTTATATTTTATTCTAAAAAAAGTATTCAATGTAAATTTCAAATAGATGCACACTATAAAAAAAGTAAAAAATCAATAAAAGTCAATTCCCAAATTTATTGTGGTTTGACACTTCATACTAAATCTATATTTTTACAATAAAAATTGTACTACTCCTCTGTCTCAAAATATTGGATATAATAAATTAAAAAAAGTTAATTATTTATAATCCAAAATTTGTAATTTCTACTAGAAGAAAATTGCAAATCATCCCGAAAACATACAACTACTCAAACTCCTGATACACCAAAAAGCTAGAATTGTTGTGCAAATCAACTCTTTATGTATAATAATTATTTACTTATTTATTCTTCAAACTATGGAACTTGGATGAGTGTCAGTTTGACAAGACACAAACCACATTATTGGACAATTATTGACAGTATATTCTGCGGCTGCAAAACCTTAACACATGTGGAATCAACAAGTTATCCAAAAATATCGAACGCAATCCAAAAGCTGAAAATTAAAAGTTGGAAATGTACTTTCCAACTAGGAAACATGCCATGACCTTGTCATCACAACCCACAACTAAGTTGCCAAACTTTGATTTACTAATTTAAATTTTATTAAGGTCAAGGGTGAAAAAATAAAATAAAATAAAATAAATAGTAATATTATTTAGACATCAGATTTTGTACATCGTATGTTGATACCATATAAAATACAAACACAATAAGTATATGCACAACCCGAGAAACAAATCAAAAAGATAGAAAAAATTATTAAACAATTGAAAACTATATATATGATGTCCACAAATGATTTCCCTAAAATAAAATCAAAGCAATCATATTTCATATACATCTATAGTTTATACTTAACTATACGTACCTGAGTAGGAGTGCCAAGAAGAAGGTAATAACTGGAAGACAATTTGTAGTAGCAGCAGCCAAAGTTGCAGAAGTGTTTATTAGGGCAATACCATATATGTCCAAGCTCGATGTTATCCTAAATAATTAAATTATATAACAATAATCACCAACATATGAAATTATTTCTTATAAATTAACAATGAGACTAATAACCCTTCTACAATATATTTGAGATTACATAATCAAATTCATAAAATATAATCTTATTAATAATAAATATTTAATTTTGTGAAAAAAAATATATCATATAATAGTTATATTGAATATTAATTTGGACATATATACATACCCAATGAAAGAAATGAAGAAGATCTTGCAAAAGGTTGTAAATGGTAGAGGCGGTGCACTTTTCCTAAATAATTAATTAATTGAAGTTAATTAGTTATTGGTAGCTTTCAAGGGAAAATTAATTAATGAATTAATTGAAGTTAATTATGCATATTAGTTCATGAAGATATATACGTACCATTCAAAGAAGAGAGCAAAAGGTACTAGGAAAATAGTGGCTGAAGCCTGTCTATAGAAGACAAATACGAAATTATTCATTCCATGGTCGAATGCAGCTTTTGAGAGAAGAAACATGGCAGCATATATGGCTTGAATGATTATCACAACCACATAAGGATTGTTTACTTTCATGTTGTTTTTTTTTGTTGCTTGATTTATGATTATTATAAATGAGAGGTATATATGTGATGAGTGAGTGGTGAAAATCAATTAATGATAAGATTGATGACACAAATGTTCTTTTGATATATGGGCAATCAATACTCAAGTAAGTGAGTAGTAAGACATTGATCATTGGCTCAGTAAGTGTGCTATATATAATACTCCCTCTAGAATCTAGTCCCAATCGCAAGAACAGAAACTAAAAGACATTACTCCTTAATTCCGGTGCTAATTGTCGCATTCGGAAAAAAATAATATTGTTTTAAAATAATAATCGCTTTTAGTTTTTAATGTAATTTTATTTTATTTTTTTATTAATTTTATCTTATTATTGATACTATATGCATCACTTTCAATTTATTATTCATCTATTTTGCATTTATAATAATTAGAATCAACTAATGGTTTATTAGAATAGTTTACTAAAATTATTATTTTTTCTTTCTCTTTTTCTCTTTCATTTATCATAGTTTTTTAATATATGTAAAATTGTCAAATGTGACAATTATTTTGGGACGGAGCGAGTAATACTAATGAACTTACACTACTAGAAAAACTCTTTTTAGCTGTCATATTTAGCGTCAGCCGCCGACTCCAACGCTAACTAGCGTCGGTGTAGCGTCGGTCTAACCGACGCTAGAGTGCCAAATTTTATTTTTTTTTATTTATTAATAATTAGCGTCGGCTCAGCCGACGCTAAATAAATTAAGGTAGACGCTAGTTAATTTTTTTAATTTTTAATTTTTTATTTTAATAATTAGCGTCCGAGGGGCCGACACTACGTATAGGATTTTTTAAAATTAAATATTTTAATATTATTTTAAAAATGAATATTGTATCTAAAAATTAAAACACATGTGTAGTTGCCCTCACCCTTTCCCTTCACTAATCGTTCTTCTCATCCTCACGGCCGTTCATCGTCTCCTACCTTCATCGCCGTCGTTCTTTATCACCTCATCACCGTCTCCCACCCTTCATCTCACTTCATCACTCTAAACCCGTCACTCTCGCGCATCACCGTCTCTCACTCATCACTCTGAACCCGTCACTCATCGCGCATCACCGTCTCTCACTCATCACTTCATCACTCTGAACCCGTCACTCTCGCGCATCACCGTCTCCCACTCTGAACCCTAACCCTCGATTCTGTCACTCACTCTCACGACCTCACCGTTTCCGTCACTCTCACTGTCGCCGTCTCGCTCTCGTCTTGAATCAATTCTCAATGTAAGTGTACCCTTAACCTTTGTTTTGTTCACTTTTGGTTTAAGGTTTGATTTTGATATAACCTTTGATTTTGTTCACCTTTGTTTTGTTCACATTTGATTTGCGTTAACTCATTGTCAGTTATTTTTAATTTTATTTTGGTACCACAGTTGCATGTTCAGTTTAATTGTTCTCTATTTCATCAATTTAGGTTTTCTTGCATTTCATTTGTGTATTTGTTTGGACAGAATGTGATATCGAATTTACGGGATCAATTCAGATTGTTAATGTTATTAATAGTGTTGATTCTTGAAGTGTGTTGATTCCTGTGGTTATGAAGTTAATTCAGATTGTTAATTCAGATTGTCAATTTCAAGTGTGTTGATTCCTGTGGTTTAGAAGTTAACTAGGTGAGGATGATGAATTAGATGAAATTGAAAATGGTTTGTCACATGATGGAATTGGAATTGGATAGGATTATGCAAAATCTGACTATTGATATTAAAAATCAAACAACCTTAAAATTGGATAGGATTTTACAGATATGAAGTTGAACTTTTTAATTGGATTTTACAGATATTAAAAGGTTAATGTATGTTGGACTATTGGTTTCCTTCTATTATTTGGTAGAAAAACATAGTCTTGTTATTTATATGTTGTATGGAAGCAAAAGGATCATTTTAAAATCCAATATATAGAATCCATTTGGTCTAACAAAGCTTTTAGCTTAAGGTGTCTGATGTATATGTTTCACTTCCATAAAGAATAAAATTCTTCTAACTTTTTTCATTCAAAAAAAATTCTTCCAACCTATAGTTACAAAATTCTTCTAACTTAGCATAGCATTATAACAACTCAAGTAAAAAGACTTGGTGACAGATAAACAAAAGATAAATCAATCCTATCTAGGGCGACAGTTTTGGAAACTCTAAAAAATATTGCTGGAGTTCTGTGTGGCGTGACATGGCGATTAGCTGCGTTTGAGTGTAAGAAAGCTGAAAAACTTGCCAATAGGATCTTCTCTGATTGCTTGGGATGAGGATGTGAAGTACTGTTCTCATGTAACTGATATTAACCATTAAACTTCAAAAAAGTTATAAACAATTGCAGGTCCTCTCTTTTTTTTTTTTTGTGGTAAATTAAGGTATCCCCGTGCACAACTGCGGAGATAGGCCCTCTTTCTCATTTTGCTCCTGCTAGTTTGTGTTATGATTAATTCCTTGTCATAGCTATAAGCTTTCCCCCTCTCTTTTACAATTATCCTTGGACTCTCATTTAGAGTTTTGTTGGGTAGTGAGAAAATGTCTATTCTTGTTTTAGTTTAAGTTTTTAGAGTTTGGAAGATATTGGTTGGTGGGGAAAGTTTTTTCTATTGCCCTTTTCTTCTTTTTACCTGTAAAGTAAATTTTGATAGCATGAAAATTATTTACTAAAGCTGTTCTAATGCTATGGATAACTTCCTATCTGTTATATTTGTTATACACTTAAAATTGAGTATAACAGCCCTGAATACATCATTGTGCAGAAAGGCTTTACCATTTTGTTCAATCTGACATTGGAGCTCAAAGGCTTTACGATTTTGTTCAATCTGACATTGTCGCCATTGCTACTTGCATAAAGGTATTTTCAATTTAGCTTTATGTGTAATCTGTTTTGAATGATTGTGTCGTAATCAAATATACTGATTGTGTCTAATCTGTTTTGAATGGTTAATTATATAGCTTGTTTATAATCTAAATCCCATACTATTCTTATTCTGAATTTGTGGTCTTGATTCTGCCGAACAAACTATTATCTGAAATTGAACATGAGGCCTATATCTGTATATGGGCCTATAGGGTTTATTTGCAACATGATATTGTTAAAGTCTCAATAATGATTCTGCTTCTGTTTAAGTCTGATTGTGCTTCTGTTTAATTCTGCTATTGTTCTGCTTAATGATTCTGCTTCTGTTTAGGTCTGCTTCTGCTTCTGCTTCTGTTTATTTGCAACATGATATTGTTTAAGTCTCAATAATGATTCTGCTTCTGTTTAAGTCTGATTCTGCTTCTGCTTCTGCTTAATTCTACTTCTGCTTAATTCTGCTATTGTTCTGTTCTGGTATTGTTCTGCTTAATGATTCTACTTCTGTTTAAGTCTGCTTCTGCTTCTGCTTCTATTTATTTGCAACACGATATTGTTTAAGTCTCAATAATGATTCTGCTTCTGTTTAAGTTTGATTGTGCTTCTGCTTAAGTCTACTATTGTTCTGCTTCTGCTTAATGATTTTGCTTCTGTTTAAGTCTGCTTCTGCTTTTGTTTATTTGCAACATGATATTGTTAAAGTCTCAATAATGTTTAAGTCTCAATAATGATTCTGCTTCTGTTTAAGTCTGATTCTGCTTCTGCTTAATTCTGCTATTGTTCTGCTTAATGATTCTGCTTCTGTTTAAGTCTGCTTCTGCTTCTGTTTATTTGCAACACGATATTGTTTAAGTCTCAATAATGATTCTGCTTCTGTTTAAGTCTGATTCTGCTTCTTCTTAATTCTGCTATTGTTCTGCTTATGGTACAGGAGACTTGTCTATTAACGTCCGACATGGGTGTATATCGCTTACACAACAATCCCAGAATCCTTCTAGCTCAAGTGGCTACCAAGGTCGCCGAAGAGGCTAGCGAGCGTTCAAAGAAGTTAGAGAATGATTTTGATGCATTAAAGCAATTTTTTGCAGATAAAATTGACGCTTTGCACCGTCAATCACTTGGTGGATCATCTACTGTGAGTCATCCTCCTTCGCATCCTCATTACGATGATGATTTGGACGACGTGTCGCTGGACGAATCTTGATCTCATAGTTATGCTTACTTTTTGTAGTCATTGGTTGACAATTGTGTACTAAGTAACTTTGTTAAGTTGTTATTTGATACTGTGTTATTATTTTGTAGTTTCAGAATAAATGATACTTTGTTAAATTGTTATTTAATACTATGGTGCTTTGTTATGTTGTCAATACAATGACTTTTAATGTTTCTTAAGTATCAATTATTTAAAAGACGTTAAAATATCATTGAGCAGGTGCTAAAAAAATAAAAAATAAAAAATTTACAATTAGCGTCGGCTAAGTCCGACGCTAATCATTTGTTGACTTTTCAATGTTGACTACTAGCGTCGGCTTGACCGGCGCTGTGGTATAAATAAAGTTGACTTTTATTTGACTGTAGCGTCGGACAGGCTGACGCTCACCATTTTGTTGACTACAAATTGTTGACTTTAGCATCGATCATCCGACGCAACATAATTTTTTTTTGACACGGCAACAGATATATTTACCGTCGAATGGTGGTTATTTGTTGATAGCGTCGACATAGCGTAGGCCTGGCCGACGCTAATGTAGCGTCGGATGGCATATGGCCGACACTAAGAATTAGCTTCGACCGTATTAGCCTGGGCCCGACCCCGACACTAAATCAACGTTAGCGTCGACTTTTAGCCTGTTAGCATCGACTTTTGGCCGACGCTAAAATCAATTTTTCTAATAGCGTTATTTATTACTATCACTTTTGAAATATTTTTACAAATATAACATTCATAGAAATGTGTGAGACAATAAATACATTCACTAATATTTAAATATTTAAACAATAAATGTATATTAAATTTTTTTTTTTTATATAAATTAAATATAAAAAAATTTTAAAAAATTTCTTATAATTAAGATCGGAGGATAATAATTAATATAATGTGTATGTGTGTAGTGAAGACCATATATTAGTACCACATAGGGTCAACTTAACACTTATTTAAGTCTAAATTAAATCTTGAAAAGAGACATTTTAAATTTAATAATAATAATATTTTTAATATTTAAGTTTATTTTTTAGGTCATTTGATGCAAAATCATTAGTTATACTAGACTATCATGTATTATAAAAAAATACTATCATGATGTTTAAATATTTCAAAAATTATTCTCATATGTTTTTAATTTCACTATCTGATTAATTTCGAAAGAAAATAATACGTAGTTATATTGAGCCATTTATTTGTTTAATTTTATTTAATAGGTTATGGTTTACAAGTATATTTGATCAATGAGTTAGCACAAAGGTGGCCCTTCCTTCAATCTTTGACACACAATCCCATGAAAAAAGGAGGTGTAGTAAAAGTGGAAAAAATGGTTATTAAAAAAGAAAGACGTTCTCGTAATCATTGCAACTGATTTAGGTCTAACTTTAATTTCAGTCCAAGAATACAAAGTCTACACAACAATTGATGTGCGTAGTGAGGCGAAGGTAGTTCAGTTGATAATTAAAGAATGATAAAGAAGTTTCAATAGAAAGTCTCGTATACACTTCCAAAAACTAACATAAGTTTTTGGAGTTGTAGGAGTATATGTGCGTGTGAGTCGATCTGCTAATCCGATCATCCAATGCAATTTAACTCGATTTGTATCCGTACTCGATCATTTTCGGGTCCGACCCAACCTAACCTGTTGAAACTCGTTTATATTTGGTTCAGATAATGAGTTTAACAATTTAAACCCGTCGACCCGACCCGGTAACTAGTTATATATATTTTTAAATTTTGTTTGACGGTTCCAACAATCCAATATGATTTTATTACTCTTCTTCTTTAAATTTTAAGCTTCTTGAAGTGTTTTGAGGAACTTGTTAAGTGCTTGTACTTGAAGTTGACATTACTTAGAATTGATGAATTCTCATATTTTATTGATATACTATTGTTGAATTTATTTATGTATTTGAAGATTGTTGGATTTATTTTTTGTGTGGGAGAGGTTGATGATTTTTTAAAGAATTGAATGATGTGATTGAAATTTTATAGTTTTTGAGACATTCAAGTATTAAATATATTTTTATTCAATATATTTTTCCATAAAATAAAAAACTTGTTATTATTTATGTATAACCCGTCAACCCAATCCGTTCTTGATCGGGTCGGTTCGGTTCGGGTTAAATGAAAAAATACGGATTTACAACTTAACCTAATCCAAAGATAATCGATTGAGTTGGATATCGGATTTTGTCAAAACCGGCACAGCCCAACCCACGTATAGCCCACGTATAATGATTTAAAATTTAAAATCCTTAGTTATACTAACCCTTTTAGTCTTTAGTATATATACACTCCAAGTAACTCTTGTATTGAAATGAATTTGCTATTCTATTAAAACTTTAAGATCAATTTCTTTGTTCTCGTCAATATCGTCTTTCTTTCTCTTCTATATGGTACACTAATTGTTATAACTTTTTTTAGAGACTTAGAGAGTATAAGTGATAATTTTAACAAGCACTATAAAACTTTATGGGGTTTCTATTGACGTTGTTTTTGAGTTTTAAAAAACTGTTTTAAAAAATATGCTATTGAAAATATTATTGAGTTGAGTCGTGAACTATACCGTTCTCTTTAAGACGTTTCATGGTACTGTTTAAAATTGTGCAAGCTAGACTATCAATCACGAAGTCTCAGGATAAAATAGTCCAGTTACACTATATCGGTTATACTACTTGCACCGTAAAAAATTGCTATAGAATTACACCTCTAAATATGATTGTTAATGTCACTCGTAATATAGTACTATGACCACTCGGAAATATGAACTGACAAACTATTTTCGATAAAGGGACATAAAGAAAATTTGAGACGAAGTTGAAACGCGATAAGAGAGAAAACTTGGAAGTTTTTGGAGTTTTAGTGTCTTTTCTAAACTTGTAAAATGTATCAAAAAAATCACAAAGAGAAAAGCACACATTGAAAATAAATATTAATTTTTTCGAATACTAAAAAATAATACACCTATTAGTCGAGCTAAGTCGGACGACGACTACGACGCATGTGTGGTGATCAATTTGAATGTGTTATCTCTCTCTCTTTTATCAAATTAAACACTTTTGAGGCACACTCCAAAATATCATACTTCCATATTATAAACACTACTAATATATCTCTACATTTTCAATTCATATATCAGTCACTCTAAATTTCAACATCATTTCCAAACATTACTTTAGGAATACCCCACACAAATGGCTATAAACCCCTTTTGAAGAATCTGATTATGATATTTTTAAGATGCTCCTCATCGTGTACTATATATCATTTTCTTACACGCGTACAAGGAAAAAAAAGATATAAAGAAGTGGTGGCTTCTTTCTTGCTTCCATTTATTAATGAGTCTAAATTGTGGTGCTTTCAGTCTTTTTCATTCGATTATGATTAAATAATATTTGGCTTTCTACTCATAAAAAAGCATAGAGATCGTGACTTATCATAATTGCCTAGTTGCTTTCCATGCAGATATTCATCGATGAGATTGATTTCTATTAGAGAATTTATCGAAGACATATTGAACAATTCCACATTTATTCTTTAAATTAACAATTAAATGTGATTTTTTTATATAAAAAAATTTAATTTTCTATTTTTATATATAATTATAATAATTAAATATTATTTATTAAAAGTGTCAATAAAATAAATTTTATTTATTTTTTCTAAATTTTTATTACTCATAATAATAAATTAATATTGAATATTTTTTCCAATAAAATGTAAAATTTTAGTATAATGTTTATAAACAACGAAATAATGTTTTTTCTTATAAATTAATCTCATAAAATACAAAAGTCGATAAATAGTTTGTTGATTCAAAAAAATATCATTAATTTATTAATTTAGAGAGCAAATATATCAAAATTCTTCAATTTTTAAATGTATAGTAAAAGTATATTTTTTTTGTATATAAAATTATAAAGAAACTCACACGCAAATATGACATCTTAGATTTGAAACCAATACATAATATCTAATTTAATAATTTCACAGTCTTTTTTTATTATGAAGAAATTTTAATTAAGAAAACGTTGGTATATTTAAAGAACGCTATTTATGATGTACGGGACCATTTCCGTCCATGGAAAATAAAAAGAACAAAACACCTACAAGACCAAATTAATGGTTTCAATTTCAAATTGTAAGCTTTTTTAGTTGCAAACTAATTAGTACCGTGCAAATTATAAACGTCTAATCCCTATATATATTCCGACCAACAAAATGTGCATATCTTTTGCGTGCATGTATTTTGCATGTTAATAATTATAGTCCAGTTCCAGCCTATTAGATTGCAACTTTAAATTCTTTTTCTCCACATTCATTTAATTTAGCTAAGAAAAGAAATTTTCACAAACAAGTTTTGCTCATGTACACACACGTTGAATAAGTATAATTTGCGCAACTATACATGTGGTCTTGAGTTCAATCATAAATTAATATGGAAAAAATTATTTTTGTTAGGGAATGATAACTTTTTAAATAACTTAATATCAATATCTCGAGCTATTAGTATTTGACTATCAACCTTAAAATTGGCATAAAATGTATAATTTGTGCAATAATAAAAATTCGAAAAACTAACAAAAATATTCATTCATTAATTTCAATTTATAGTTCAATGAAGAAGATGATCTCAAACCCCCTTTTTTAGGTTGAATGATTAGTATCAATTAACCGACTGAAAGAAAGCTTAGGATTCCTCTTTTTCCTATAATTAATTAATCATATCACTCTTGCTTTTAGCAAATAATGATACAAGAAAAACTTCTTTAGCATATATGGAACAAATTATCAAGGGATTAAAGGCAAGTCAAAACTTAATGACTATTGTTAAGACGCTAACGTTCTTAAAAAGAATACAACGACAGATAGTAGCACATTGAGCACGTGATGGGTGTGATATATAGTAGCTAGGAGCTTTATTGGAAGATGGAGAAGCCCTTTTCTATATTAGGGCAATGACATTTATATTTGTATTAATTATCACAAAAGTGGCCCCTCTTCTCTTTTCCCCAATTGCCTTTCCTAAATTGTTGGTGTATTTATGACTGAGGAAGGAAAATAGGGACCATACGATGGATGGTCCATTTAACCCGTTGTTTTATTTAAGATTAGCTTAAACTTTTAATTCGTCAAACTCATTAAGTATAAAAAAAAGTCGTAATTTATTTTTTAATTATTTTTTATATTTGTCTAAGATACGTTGAAAGAGATTTAAGAAACGAAGGCTCGAGTTCAACTTCGAAAAATTAACATAACCTCAAATTTATTAGTATTTGTCTATAAACAAAAATTTTCTATATTTAACTCGTAGAGTAGAGAGATGAAACTAATTTAATTTAGGTTGAAAATAATAAATTTTTAATCTCTATAAATTTTAATATTTTTTTAACTTCTATAAAATTTTTTATAAATTTTTAGTCTCAAAAGTTTTTTGTCTTTATCTACTTTTAATTCAATTCATGTGCATCATTTGAATTTTTTAATAGTTTTAGTAAAAAAGTTTAGAAAATTATAAGAATTGATCTTCCCACGAAAATTTAATTTTTTTAACAAGAGATATAATTTTTTAACTCCTTCAGTTTTTCTTAGCTCGGTTGATGAGTTTAGGGCACCAAAGAAATTTTAAGAATGAGGTATTGAATTCAAATTGGGAAATATATACTATCGCTAAATTACTACCTATTTGTCTTTAAAAAATAAGATTGTAAAAATCGTTCAAAAATTTAAAGAATACACATAAGTTGATTTCCAAACAAGAACAAAAAATGAAGATAAATTTTTTGGGAATTAAAAGTCGAAGAAGTTTTTATAAAGATTAAAAATTAAACATTGAAATTTTTTAGATACTATAGCAATGAAATTTCTTGTTAAACATAGTTTGACCTTTCGTGGTTCAAATGAGAGATTGTACCAAAATAGCAATGAAATTTTTTTGGGTTTAATTGAAATGTTAGCTGAATTTTATTTAATTGTCCAAGAACATGTTACACTATCATAGATGATAAGATTCACTTTCATTATCTTAGCATAACATACAAAATAAGTTAATACTCTTGCTTGATTTTGCAATTAAAAATGAAATCGTTAGAAAAATCAAACAAACAAAGTATTTATCTGTGATATTTGATTGTACTCTTGATGTTAGTCACCAAGAGCAAATGTCTTTGATAATAAGATATGTATAAGTAGCAATATCAATCACAAGGAAGGGAGTTTGAAGTATGATTCCTTTTTAAAAATTAATTTCTACTTTTAATTTTAAAACTAACTCAAGATCAATCTTGGTTATAAAACAACAATGCAAAACGTTCTTAGTTAGTGAAAATAAATGAAACATATTATTTTTACGTGATTAGTGATTGTGACTAAAAAATTATTAAGAATAATGATAAGAGAATCACACAATGATGTATTATGATTTACCCAAAGTGAGATATGTCCAGTACTCATAATTTGTGAGTTTTTTCACTAATGTGTTTTACACAAGAATGTTCTTGCTTTCACACATACTTTTTTTTATCACTCTTGATCAGTTACAGTTTTCACCTTTCAACATAGAAAGAATTTTTTTTTTTACAATCACAAAAGGGATTTTTATAAACCACTTAAACTATCTTTAAGAATATAGTCTTGAGTTTCAAATGAAATTGTGAAAGAAAGTTGAAGGATCAAAATCTACTCAACACTTGTTTGAGATTGATTTTCAGCAAATATTCATTAAAAAGATCCTTGAATCTAGTGTAAGAGAACTATAGCTTTTGCTTGATGGAAGAGCTTTGATCTCTCAAGTATGATTGTTTTAGTGATGAAATGATTGCACTTAAAACTCTTGATGTTGTCTTCATTGTGAGATTCTTCTAATAGGTGTGATGAAGGTTGATGACATCTCATATGGTCGTTACAGATCCAGCTGTTCAAAGTAATGTTTTAATAAACACGTGTTCTATTTTATCCAAAACGTTATTGCTTTTTATCAGAAAGTTATTCGTTTGTGCTTGAATGAATATTGTGACTGAGATCTTTAGTAGCTGTTTGGTGTTAGTTTTTTGCTTTGTACGCAAGTTGAACTTTCTGCAAAAGGTGCAACATTTGTGTCCTTTTCATCCTTGTTATCCTAGTTGTACTTGTTTATAGGCCATCAATCTTGAGATTGATCTTGTTATTGTTCTTGATGTTGTTTTTCTTCGTTTAACCTTTTTGGCTTGATCATGGTTCTGAGTTGCCTTAATATTTCTTTTACTTAAGATATGTATTTTGGGAAGTGATTCATTTCATTTTTTATCTTTAAAACAAATTAACCAGAATGATATTAGTTTGCCTAGACTAATGTTGCGAAAAACCAAAATGATATTGGTTTGCCTAGACTGCTGCTCCTATGAACCATAATGTTCTTTTATATACCAGAATGGTCTTGTGTTGTTGTATAGTTGTATATGGTTACCTATATTCGAATAATACTCAAAATC
Source organism: Cicer chorassanicum (assembly GCA_037974735.1). Lineage (NCBI taxonomy): Eukaryota > Viridiplantae > Streptophyta > Magnoliopsida > Fabales > Fabaceae > Cicer > Cicer chorassanicum. The sequence continues at coordinate 5,473,633 of JBBPBP010009779.1, forward strand.
ACAAGTTAAATAGCAACACAATTAGAATCATGATTAGAAATTAATTAACTTGTTTATTTATCTTCAAAACATAAATTTGGGATTTTGTCTCAACAATATGTTGATGTTTCTTTGAATGTGGATGATACAATTGGCCAAGGACTTTTTGATGTTTTACAAAATGAATTGAAAAATCTTGATATTGACTTATTTGATGTGCAAGGACAAGATTATGATAATGGGTCAAATATGAAGGGGAAAATCAAAATGTACAAAAGAAACTTTTAGACATAAATCCAATAGTCTTTTATAGTCCTTGTAGTTGTCATAGTCTTAATTTGGCATTGTGTAATATGGCTAACTCTTGAATTAAAGCTAAAGATTTGTTTGGAATTGTTCAACGTATTTATACAATTTTTGTCAATTCTACTAAAAGATGGCAAATTTTGAAAGATAATGTAAAATGATTGACTCCAAAATCTTTGTCATCCACTCGTTGGGAGAGTCATGTAAATAGTGTCAAAGCTATAAGAGCTTTTAGAGAAGTTTTATTTAAAGTTTCGGAAAATGATCTCGATACAAAATAAGAAGTGAAGCTAAACCCTTAGCAACAAATGAGCTTGGTGATTTTGATTTTATTAATGCTATAATTGTTTGTCTTGAAATATTATCCGCAATTAATTTGGTTTGTAAGCTTTTACAATCAAAGGATATGGTTAATGTTGTTCTATGGAAAAAATGAAGGGGTTGATTTTATTTTTTGAGGGATATAAAGAAATTGGTTTTTATAATGCCTTGGATAATGCTAAAGAAGTTGCTATTGAATTGAATATTGACCCAGTATTTCCTCAAAGGCGTATAGTTCAAAAAAAAAAAAAACAACAGTTTGATGAGAATTTAAATACCCCGTTAGTTGAGCTATCTGAAGATGAATCTTTTAGAGTTAATTATTTTCTTTACCGTGTTGATCAAGTTGTTGTTTCTCTTAATAAGGGATTTGAGCAATACGAAGAGTATGAAAGTATTTTCTGTTTCTTGTTTACTTCTCACAAGTTACAATCATTGGACGATACAACTTTGAAGTCTTGTTGTTGTCATTTTGAACATGCATTGAAACAGAATGAGCAATCTAATATTAATGGAAATGAATTATTTGTGGAGTTAAAGTTACTAAGGGAAATCTTGTCTGGAGAAAAAAATGGACCTATTGATATGTTAAGATTTTTGAAAGGCTTAGATTGTTTTCTTAATACAATTATTCCATATAGAATTTTGTTGACTATTCTCGTAACAATTGCTTCTAGAGAAAGAAGTTTTTCAAAATTGAAGTTGTTGAATTTTTACTTGCGGTCTACCATATTATAAGAAAGACTTAATAAATTAGCATTAATAGCAATTGAGAATGATCTTTTGGAGACAATACAATATGAAGACTTGATTGATGAATTTGCTTCAAAAAGTGTTAGAAATATGACTTTTTTTAAATGACAAGAAAGTTAGTATTAGCTTGATGGTGTTATTTACAATTTACTTATTTTAATGAATTTAAATAAAATAATTTAAGTTTTGGTATTTCATTCGGTAAAATTATAATATTCTGAAATAATTTATAATTTTTAAAATTATATTTTTTATTAGGATCCAATTTTATAATTCGTAGAACCCTTCAAAAACATTAAAACGGTCTTATCGCTAACCTTAATGAATTTCCGAAATCTAACGAATCTAAA